>MNAD01000215.1:0-199574 GCA_001895945.1 Trametes pubescens | reverse complement strand
GCACAAGTAGTGACATGATCGTGGCGCGGATGCGGAAAAGTGCAGATTGGCACGGATGCACTCCGCACTTTGCAGAAATCCGCGGAAGTCCCCGGACTGGCGCGTAACGATTTCTCACTGGGCGCGTCAGGTCGGGTAGAGCAAGTTGCGCTCGAGCGGTCTGACGTCGCCTTACCACTGGCTCCTGGCGCTCAACTTGTAGGACACTGTCTTCTCCTGCCCCGCGATTGTTTACGTTCGCCATGACGGCGTGTCTACAATCCGCGATACCAGGTGATACCATGCCAATGACTTCCACGGTGCGTGAGGCTGGGGATCTCGGTAGACTCGGATGTTTTGTGTTGAATTTTCACGCAAGGGTTTCGGTGTGTGGAATGACGTGTAGGTGATCTCAATGCCCTGACCGGCTTCCATGCGCCCTCGAGGTGATCTGTGTGAAATTTAGTAATATCGGTGTATTGGAGAAGTCGGAATCTGCGCACCGTGACGGCACGTTGCACACCCAAGCGGGAGCTACTCGTGGCGCGTTTCGGAAGTGTGCACAGTCCACAGGATATGACATTCCGGTCGCCGCCGAGAGAATGTCGGCTCGTCCTCAACCCCTTCCATCTACCGGGAGCTCTAATGTGCCGGTCAGTATCTATTGCACCCCAACACCTGCTGCTGATACTATGCAGAAGTACTTCTTGACTTCCATTCACCTACGCCTTGCCCTCCTTCTGTTGCTTGATAATCGCCTCGACCTCCGGCTTGATGCTCTTCAGCATGTCCTCAGCCGTGTACTTCGGGGACCACCCGATCGACCGCCCCCTGTCCGCCCTGCAGCTCGAGCTGATCCCGCTGTAGAAGCGAGACATCGAAATGTCGCCATAGTACCTGATGTGGTCTTCGATGCTGACCGGGGTGGGCTCGGGATCCGCGGCAATACCACACGCAACAAGGGCGTCGCCGATGGCGCGGTTGACGTCGTGCCAGTTGTGCTCGCCGTTCTCAGCGAAGTAGAGGCCCTCCCAGCCGTGCCCGCTCTTGCCGCACAGAATCGCGTTGAAGAGTGTCATGTACAGGTCGGCGACTGTGAGAGTAGCGCTATCAGTGTATCCGCAGCTGATACGATCGAGGGGGAGACGTGCCATCGTGGATGTGCACATTAGGCCAGAGTGCGTTTTCCATGCCCACTATCCCCGCAGATTTTCGCGCGAGCGCAGCCTTGATCAAGTACGGGAGCTGGACAGAGTGCGGGTATGAGACACCTGCGTCGAAAAGGGCGCCCTCTGCGATTCCGTAGATGGTCGCCGGGAAGATGATGTGTGTGCGCGCGTAGCCCTCCACGTCTGCCTCCACGACAGCAAGATTGGCGTTGCGATGCACGTTGGTGACGGGGATCGTCTTCATCTGCTCGACGTTGACGTCGGAGTAGACGGTCACTAGTGGGTCGCCAGTGAGAACGCTTGTTCCAGACTTGTAAAGCGTGAGCGAAGCATGTTGGCGACTGGAGGGGGAGACATACGGTATGTATGAGGATGGGGAGGTCGCCGGTATCCATGTGCCTCTTTTTGAGACCGTTCAGAATGGCCTTGGCAACGGGCACGTCACTGGCGTCAACCTACGGCAAGAACTTCATGAGCCCAGCTTCTGTCCGCAACTTGAAAGGGCGCGTACGCAATTGAAGACGATGTGGGCATGCTCCGCAAGAGCCTCGAGGTTGTCGAAGTTCTGGCGACTTCCGCGGACGACTTTGAGGGGGAACTTGGACTCGAGGAGCCCAGCTTTCTCTTCATAGGTGGTGAAGACGGTGATATCGAAGGTGTTCGCACTGGGATGTTCGAGGAGGCGTCCAAGGACGGACCCACCGATGTACCCTGCCGATCGTTATGAGTAAAAATACAGACGTTCTAAGGACAGTAACAGGCAACTTACCAGGGGCGCCGATGAAGAGAATGGGCGTCTTTTCTGAGGACATGTGTGCAGGCTTGTCAGACGATGGTAGAAGAACAAGGGTGGACTGCCGACAACGGTGTCCAGGGCCATGTTTTATCGATGCCAAAATTACGAACCCATTCACAAATGTATCCCACGTACGAAGCAGGGCTGCTTCTGCGGCGCCATGAGTTGGTCACGGTGTGCGGCGCCCATGCTTTCCGAAATGTAAAGTTACGACATGCGTTCCTTCTTCGACTTCACGTTCCTCGGCAATGACGCGCCCGCTAGTCGGAGTCCTGTGGTGTTTAGCGGGTTTCAATCTTGGGGAGCGGGTGCGGAGGGGCTCTACACGAGTATGCCAATCCACGGTCTTCACAATGGGTTGGTAATGGGTCACGGGTCGATAGCCGTCGCGAATTCCTTCCAGCATATGGAGCATGCAGGGTGTGCACCATAGGCTAAGCCAGGTACAGTATCCAAGGCGACTCGAGGATCCCACCTCCCGCCAACAGCTCTCTCACGAGACTCGGGGAGCGGATGTAAATAGGTCAGGATGGCTCAACATGCTACGTGTGGGGTGTGCCCTTCACGACCGTAGATAGTGGCTGCCCAGAATCAGATCTCAGACTTGAAATCGGATAGAATATAAATCATCGCACTCACCATATGGGTACAAGCAAGAAGAGTGGCACGCGTACGGCGCGTTCTGTCGCTCGCGAGTCGCAGCGTGGTCGATCGTTCGCTTCCCAGCTCGCAGTCAGCTGCATATAGTGGTGAGCCTTATGCACTACGGTATGGCTTCTTTAGTCATGCACAACTGTGGTTGGAGCGCGGATGGTAGCGCCAATGAGGAGTGCGCGGTGACAACAAGTTCAAGGTGGATCCGACTTGCCAGAGAGCAACCTATATAGGCGCCTAAGACTCTGGTCCGGGCCGCCGCATGCCTATATACTATACGCCTGCCACTGAGGCCACCATGACGCGCACACGTTTGGTGCTCCGTGCTGCTATGGCCTGAGAGGCGCACTCGCTCTTTCGATCTTGCTCAAGGACCGGATAACAACAAACGCGGTTGCGTTCTCATTTCTAACTTGAACGTGTAGATTCGAGTCGCGCCCTGTCGCGTAGGCCCCACCAGGTCTCATTATACCAAATAAGATCGACTACAACCCGGGCTACATCCTTTGTCCGCCCCTTGTTCTCATACTATCACGTCGCACTTCGACTGCATCTGCTGCTGCAACTATGGCACACCAGGGGCCATGGCTCGCTCAACTCGATGGTCTCGCTGAAGAGTTCGAATCGCACCAGATCATTCAGGCCGAAGAACAAGAGCGAGCCGACAAAGAGTTCTACAAGATCCTCCGCGATGCGTGCGACGTTGTGCGCGACGCGGAGAAAAACGCGTCCCCAGAACTGCCTGCGATCGTTGAAAAAGCGCATTCACTGCTCAACGATGCCCTGGACTGGGCGATTGGGGACGATCGTTACGAATTCATTTCGTGCTTCTCCGCATCGAAGGATGCACCTGAAGTCGAAGACAGCTTGGAGATGTGTAGTAAGTGTTGCATGTAATCTGCTCTGAACTTTCGCTGAACGCCACACTGTTGTAATCAGGGTCCGACATCGCCGATGGGTTCGTGCAATTCTCCCAATGGCTTTTTCCAGGAGCCCGTAAGCTGAGGAATTGCTAAATGTGCAACACCGTTCGCTGACCGCGTCCTGGCTACCAAGCGCTATCGACGCTTCCCAAGTTCGCCCGGACGCCTGCGTGGACGAAGTCTCCTCGCCCGCATCCGTTCTCGACCCGTCTCGCGCGATTCCGCGAGGGTGTCGCCTCTCCCGCGTCCGATGAGACTCCCTTGGCGCAGATCATCTACCAAGCCCGCGCGGAAGCAAGCATCGACTTCACCAGCGCCACCGACGCGATGGACCTGTCCTCTGGCGGTTCTATCCTCGCAATGGCCGGGTCAGGAGGCTGGAAGGGGCGCGATCCGCGGTTGCACTACTACCTCCTCGAAGACCAGGACGACGACTGCATGGAGGGCGCGGACATGGACCCCGGGCTCTCCAACGTCGCGCGCTACGTCGCGACCGATGAGGAGCGCAAGCTCGTTTTCCTCGCTGACGACGACCGCATCAAGTCCTTCTCGTGGGCGCCAGCCGCAGACGGCAAGGTCCGCTCGCGTCTTCCCAACGTGCACACCATGAACTCCCTGCGCGACTTCTCCGGACCGATCTCCCTCCTCTCCAACGGGCGCATTGTGCGTGTCGGCAAGGGACAGGCGGCGATCTGGACGCTCGACGAGCTCGAGAAGCACCAGGATCATCCAGGGAAGCTCATCGGCGAGGGAAAACTGAACACCGACAACAGTTGGCGCGAGTCGGGTTCGAAGCGCATCGAGATGTCTAGCGGGACGCGCCCGCACTCCATCGTTGCGTTCGCGGACGACCCGACGTACGCGCCCACAACGCTACACGTACACGCCTCCAGCGGACACCTACTGTGCGGCGAGCGCCGCGGCTCCGTGGAGCACAGCTTCGGGTGCGTGTCGATCGACCTCGAGCATGGGGGACGCCGCGTCACGCGCTACCTGGGGCACGGGAGCGACATAGAGCGTATCACAACGAGTGCGGGGGACCCGAATGTGTTCATCACCGCCGGGGGCGACGGATTTGCGCGGATGTTTGACCTGCGCCGGCCGATGCCTGTACTCTCGTTCAACACCGGCGCGCAGAGCGAGGCGTGCGTCGACGTCGTCTTTGTGCACCCAGACGGGATTCCCAGTGCGTCTTTCTCGTTGCACATTCGAGATGCGCAGATTTGCTGACGGCTGCCTGCCCAGCGCTTTTCACCGGGGGCGAGTACATGGAGCAGGTCAAGGTGTGGGACGTGCGCGCCAGATCCGTCGTGTACGAGCTCTCGACAGGCAACAACACGGTCTCAGCGATGGCGTGGGACTCGCGCCGCTCGTCGTTACATGTTGCGACGAAGTGCATACGCATGAATGGGATGGGCGAACGTAGCGGGTACCGCAAGGCAAGGATCCCGCGCTGGGCGACGTGGAAGGCCATCGAGAAGGAGGCTGAAGCGTTGAAGGCCGGCACGGGAGCTTGCAGCGTACCCAGCGACACGGAGGATGTGGCCGCTCTTGAAGAGACCCGGGGCAACGCCGAAGTCGCAAATCAGGATCCGGTAACGGAGAACGTGGCTGGAGCACAGCCGGGCCAGGAGACAGCGATGGACGTCATCCAAGATAGTCCCGGAGCTCAGGTGACCGCAGACACTACTGTTGAGGACGAAGAAGTGCTGGATGTGGAAGAAGATGAAGACTACGAGGAAGAGGACGAGGACGGAATGGATGACGAAGACGGTGGCGAGGATCCAGACGAAGAAGAGGAGAGCGTGGAGGAGGAACCGGACGACATCGACGAAGAGTACTCCGCCAGAATGCGCTGGCCCACGAACTGTTACCACAAGGAAAACTTCTTCGGCTACGCGTTCGATGCGGGAGAGGATACGCTGAGTGAGTTCACCATCTGCGTGTCTGATTACAAGGTCCACCGCTTATGTATAGCTCGTTTAGTTCGCTGGCAGTATAAGGCAGAGCCGAATATGATGCAGGTGCCGCCAACTTCGGACTTCGACTTCTAAGCCGATACACGCGTTGTTGCCTTAAGACTCCCCGAGACTCTCCCTTTGTTCACGTCTCCAGGGTATGCTATTAGTTGCCTAGACGACTTACGTTCCGCAGGAATATACTTTACCACCATTCATCCTACCTCATGCATGAACCACTTGGCGAGTTCTGGCCGCTGTTTGTCGCACCCGTGATGCATACCATACCATGCGGGTCGGTATCTCCTGGTATTTTTCATCTCAAACGATTGGATTACGTCAATAGTACAGGACCGCTATTCGTTACTTTTCAACGTCAAGCTCGTGATGGTCCATCTTCTCATGCGCGCCCGAATCCGACATGTCGTGTGTATCGACTTCGTCCCCGAACACTTCCGCCATCTGCTCAAGTGTTTTCCCTGTGCACCATGCATATCAGCATCGCCATCGACGGAGCTGCACCAGTTTATATTACCTTTTGTCTCGGGGAAGAAGAGAGCGATGATGACGAAGTCGATGGCGTTCAGACAAATGAATATAAGGTAGTACTTCCAGCTGATGTTCGTGATGGCCAAATTTGACACCTAGGAAGCGGAGGACGTGCGTAAGTCTGACACGCCCACTACCAAAGCTATAAATTCACATACCTGTGAGAAGAGAACGTTGAACGCCCAGTTCGCGCACGTCGCCACGCTCGTCCCCATCGACCGTGTCCGGGTTGGGAAGACCTGCACATCACTGTTAGCCGTGCTCTGTCGCTGATGAAGGGTGCTGTTCGAACGCTCACCTCGGACGCAAGCACCCAGCTAACAGGCCCGAAGCTCAGGGAGAAGAATATGCTCGTCATGAAGATCATGGCGATTCCCGCACGCTGCGCTGCGAGGTTCGTGGACTGGTCGGGCGGGAACGACGCGACGATGGCGGTCAGCACGGAGTACGTGACCACGAAGCTCCCTGCGCCGAACAGCAGGGGCTTCTTCCGGCCGACGGTGTCCAATACAAGCGTGATGAAGCTGCCCGCGCAAACGCCGTCAGCTCAGCCACGCCTTCCGCCCGTTCAGGCAGACGTACAAGAAGTTGGCGATGGGCCCGACGGCGCCGTAGATGCCCTGCACGAGGAGCGACTGGCCCGCGCTGAGCCCGAGCGCCCTGTACATCGACGGCCCGAAGTAGTTGATCACGTTGATGCCCGAGAACTGGCCGAACACCTGCACGCCGACCGCGACGAGCGTGCGCCGGAGCATGCCCCGCGTCGCCCACAGGTCGCTCAGCGTGCGCGAGCGCACCTGCTGCTCCGCCTTGATCGTGACCTGCATCTCCGCGAATTCGGCATCGGCGGCGGCCTCCTCGCCCGGGGCGTTGCCGTGCAGCAGGCGCACGACGGCGAGGGCTTCGGCGTCGCGACCTCGCTCGAGCAGCCAGCGTGGGG
Source organism: Trametes pubescens (assembly GCA_001895945.1). NCBI lineage: Eukaryota > Fungi > Basidiomycota > Agaricomycetes > Polyporales > Polyporaceae > Trametes > Trametes pubescens. The sequence continues at coordinate 192,606 of MNAD01000215.1, read as the reverse complement.
AGCGGGGCATGAACTGGGCGCCGATGAGGAGGAGAGTGGCTGGGGCGAGCTGAGAGGAGAACGTTCAGCCAAACTGGAAACGTAGCCCTGGACGGAGCAGGGCTTACCTGTAGGCCTAGAGGCAGTCTCCATTGTTTATTACCGTCCAGATATTGACAGCCGTAACCAACCTACTCGAAGTTAGACGATCAGGGTTGGGGAACAACCAGTCGAACGACTTGCCCAATTCGCAACAATGAATCCGATGCCGATCATCTGCTGAGTGAGTCCTACTACGAAGCCGCGGTGTTTCGCGGGTGCAATCTCGGTCTGAAAAGGCGGTCGGTCAGCTGGAACGCCCAACAGTGAGAGTACTGCGAGTACTCACATTGTATAGAGGGACGGTCATCGATAAAATGCTACAAAAGCCGTCAAGGTCAAGGTCATACGCGGAAAACATAAGAGCACACCCAATAGCGAAACCGGCGACAATACGACCAACAAGCATACACGCGAAGTTGTTCGCTCCTGCCTGCATTGCACATCCCCACAATGCGATGAGAGCGCCAAGCTATGCGCAGTATGTCAGAGTCAAATTTGGCCGATGACAGTGAAAGAGCATACCTGGACTGTCCGTTTACGACCAAATCTGTCGTTCACCCTGAAGAGAGTTAGATTATCGTAAATGATGCTCTGTGCGGCCTAGCTGTCGTTCCTCACCATCCTGCTCCAGCGGCTCCAAAGAAGCACCCGCCTGTCAACGACATAAGTCATCAGGTCTGAAAGTGTGAGGACATGCGAGCTTACCTGTAAATGTGGACACTACGGCGCCAGACAGGCTATCATAATTTCCAGGGTTGTTCACGAAACTCTTGAACTCGGAGAAGGTGATCACGGAGGAGATGATCCCGCTGCAAGGACCGGGCACTTGCTCAGCAATCTCCCAATCCGGCTAGCGAAGCAGACGCGCACCTGTCGTAACTGCACAGAGAAGAGCCAACATTTAGCATAGGCGACCAAGACTAGAAGCTCTTCGACCTACCCAAACAAAAAGGAACCTAGCCGAGGACACAAAAAAGTGAGCGCGCCGTCTTCTCTTCCCGATCATCTCCCGGCGACATTAGAAGACTCACCTATCGCGCAGAACAGCGCTAGAGAGATGTTGTATATGCGCCCCATGCTTCAGCCGTGTCGTGAATGCGTCAAGAGGGTCTAAGGTCGTCACCAACGTCGTCGCGCGAGTACACCTACGCACGAGTCGCACGGCTGTCTCATACCGGAGGCTTATATACCGCTCAGCTGTGAAGGGGCGAGGTCACCGGTACCGTCCAGGCATGCAGCCCCGCACTGGACCCATCAAACCGCTTCTGAGCTTCTGGAGAAAGTTCGGCGGGCGGCCAGCGCGATAGCAGAGGAAAGAGGCATACCACGGGCGCGTTGTGTGGTCATGCGGCCACGGTTCTTGACTTTAGCGTGCAGAGTGTTGCCTCGCCGGCTCTGGCGGAGGCGGGGGCGGGCCGGCTGCGCGTTTCGGTGCAGCCTCGGATGTTGTTGGGTGTGCGGGGTGGATCAGTAAGGTACGCGCCCCGCGTGAGACATACGGGTGCTGGGCGACCCGGGGTCTGCGTGGAGAGCAAAATGAAACCACTAGAAGCGGCGTAACCGTGAGGTAATGGTGCCTTTGCACGGTACTGATCGAGAGCAGCCATGGACCTTACGCCGGTTATTCAGCCACGCTCGCTCGCGCACCTCCCGGGTTTGTAGCGCGGCGAGAATGATGGAGCAAAGGATTGAGGTGGCACGTGCGCCTGTGCAGCCTTAGCAGAAACAGCGAGCATTCTGATGATCGATATTCGAAGGAAAGCACTGACGATCCATGTTTTACACTTTCATCGTACACTCTGAACATTTGCTACTTTCGTCTTCGTTTACTTCATGCAGCGCTGCCTTCTACGTCATCTGCGCTAGCAGGGAAGTATAGCGGAAGCAAGTTTCTGCACTGAGGTGAGGTTGACGGCGCTTCGCAGGTAACTTTGTATACGCACTCGTACACGAGTTTGTCGGCGTCGCTCCATACGACGAAAATAGTACGCTCAAGCTAAACATGGCCAAAGACAGATGACCTCTTGTTCCAAGGCGAAAAAATCCTAGACTCACCTTGTCTCCTTCTGGAGAATCCAAGAACCGTCTTACGACGTCGAGGGCAATATGCGTGGCATCCCGGACGGGGTATCCGTAGATGCCGGTCGAGATAGAGGGAAATGCCTGCGAAGTTGTTCAGTCGTGCAGGCTGTCTATAATACCTGTCGTGTCCACGAACGATATGCTTAAGCGAGTTGTTCGCAGCAAGTTCCAAGCTCGTCTTGTAGCACGACGCCAGCTGCTGGGCCTTGACATCCACCTTCGAGGTCGAGTAGATCGGGCCGACAGTGTGAATGATGTGGCGTCTACGATGAAGGCGTTTCGACATTGTCTTGTCGTGTGATGGCGACGGATCTCACGCACGCTGGCAGATCATACCCTTTGGTGATCTTTGCGTCTCCGGTGTGGCATCCATTCAATGTACGGCCTGATGCTGTTGGGGACGTGAACTCCGAAGACAAGGAACACGCACTTACATTCGTCCAGCAGCGACGGGCCGGCTGCGGCGTGTATGGCGCCGTCGACTGAGTACAAGGACAGAAAATGAGCGGAAATGAACGTGGTCGTCGATAGTGTATAGATAGACTTCGAAGCTCACCTCCGCCGCCCCCTGCCGGCGGCATACGCCTGTCAATGTGCTCAGAAAGGAAGAGGATGATGGGCTATACCGACCGAGAAGACTTCTATTTGCGGCGTTGACGATGGAATCGACATCAAGCTCTGTGATGTCTCCTTGGCTGGGGAGCGGAGTGGGCAGTGGGACAGATGAGGCACAAGGACGAACGTCGCATGGCAGGTATGATTGGCACCGGCCGGCGACATTGATCAATCGGACACTTACTACAGCGACACACGGTCCAGAAGCGCCGGCTTTTCCGGATGGCGGATCGTGGCCGCCTCTGCGCTCTTGAGCACCCCGGACTTGTACAGCTCACGCAGAGTGGGGAGCCTGGTGAGACCTACGGACATAGCGGGGGCGAGGGGACAGACGGGAGGCAGGGGATGCTGGATGGGTGTCAAGGAGAGGATCCGGATCGGGAGTACCACAGGCACCGCCTCCAGTGGCGACGGGGGCGTCGGGCGTCTATGATGCATTGTCCGGCGACCCACGTTATATTTGGGCTGTTTTGTTCTTCGCCGACAATAACAGTCGTCCTGTCCTCTCCCCCCGCCCTCCTCTCGCCAATTGTCTCATGGGGAATGTCGCCTGTTGCTGCTCCGAGCCCATCAATTTCGACGGCGATGTCGATCTCTACCACTTCAATCTCCACAGAGCCGTCGGAAAGGGCGCTTTCGGCAAGGTACGCCTCCCCGCCCATCTCGTATTCCGCCTCACCTCATCTCCGAGCCGCACACAGGTCAGAGTCGTCGAACACAAGAAGTCGAAGAACCTCTATGCTCTGAAGTATATGGAAAAGGCCAGATGCATCAAGCAGAAGGCTGTCGCGAACATCATTCAGGAGCGGAGGTTACTCGAGGAGGTACGTCTTGCGCTCTCTGCTCGCTTGCCAAGAGGATCCTCCCCGCTCGCCTCCAACAACCTGCGCGAGCTCCGGTGCCCCTCCGACCCTCTCCTGCTTGCTGCAAACACCCCTTGCGCTCCCTTCCCAACACCTGGCAGACCCAGTGGTCGATACGGCCAGGGCACTCTGCCATGACTTGACAGATGTGTGAAGTCTGGCGGGCAGCTGTCCGACCCGGAGCGCGTGCTTTTCCAATCACGTATTCGTAGAACACCTTGCCAAGGTTGCCTAGTAAGCACTAAGTCACGTATGTGGGGAGCAGATACTTGGGTACCACGCGCACAGCCATCCTTTGTTCTATCCATACCTGACCGATTGGTCCGTACTAGTATACTGACCTCGCTCTCTCGCCAGGTTGACCACCCATTCATTGTCAATCTACGCTATGCATTCCAAGATGACGAGAACTGTTTTTTCGTCCTCGATCTCATGCTGGGAGGGGATTTGCGATGTGAGCAACCATCACCGTCATTCTCCCTTGCAGGCCGTGCCTGACCGCACGCAGTCCACCTAGAACGACTGAAATACATCCCTGAAGAAGTAGTTAGGTTCTGGATGGCCGAGCTCTCGTGTGCCTTGGAGTACCTCCACCGGCAACGAATCATGCACCGGTAGGATCAATCACGAAACGTGTGCAACGGTACACTGACCCGTCTACAGCGACCTGAAACCTGACAACATCCTCCTGGACGCCAGGGGACATGCGCATATCACCGACTTCAACGTCGCGATTCACTACTCTGAACGGCGGTTACACACGAGCGTCGCCGGTAGTATGGCGTACATGGCACCAGAGGTCATCGGACGTATGGGGTACACCTGGTGCGCCGACTGGTGGAGCCTCGGCGTCGTCGGCTGGGAGCTGCTCTTCCACCGGAGGCCGTTCGACGGGCGCTCGTCGGAGAAGATGAAGCACTCTATTCTCAAGGACCAGGTCCGGTTACCGTCAAACGCGAAGGAGAAGTGCAGCAAGGAGGGCCAGCGCTTTATACTCTCTGTATGCTCCCTCTTTCGCTCTCAGACGTTCGCGTTCGCTGATCGCGATGACGTAGTTACTCGACCGCAACGTAAAGACGCGTCTTGCTTGCAGAGATCGGGAGTTGGGGATTGAGGATGTCCGGAATCATCCCTGGATGGCCGGGATCGACTGGGACAGCCTCGAGGCCAAAGATGTGCAGCCGCCGTTTGTCCCTGACGTGAGCCCCTCTCGGTCTCGGACCTACAAACCTATCTTTGCTAACGCGCCTATTGTGCAGATGAAGAAGGCGAACTTTGACGTCTCGCACGAGCTCGACGAGTTCCTCATGGTCGAGAAGCCCTTGACACACCAGAAACGCAAGCAGCTGCACCCCGACCTGGAGAAAATGAAGCCCGAGCTCCGTCAGCTCGAGGAGCAGTACGTGCTCCCCGCCCCTCATGCATTCTCCCTATGTATACTCACCATCTCCCTTTCATAGATTCACGCTGTACGATTTCTCGAAGAATCGGCGTATGTCGTACTATCCGCACAACCAGCCGATCACCTCGGTCGGACACGACGAGACGGAGCCGTGCGAGGTCCTCCCGTCAACGACAAATACGCTCCTCCCCACGGGCACTCTGATCGACCGCTCCCAAGCGGGCTCACCGATCAACGAGGACGTCGGGAGGTATACACACCCGCCCATACCGTCCCTCGCCGGACACGGTTCGGAAGACTCCGGGTCGTAACACCATCCTCTTCCTCCCTGCCCCCTCCTCCGCTATGTTCTTTGCATGTCTTATATCCCACGTTCTCCCCGCATGTCTTCGACGATTCCCCCCGCCCCCTGCATACCCGTTCGTTCGGAATCCCGAGCCCGGATCCCCCTTTTCCTTTTCGTTCCCATCGACATCATGTGGACTGCGCATATTCCCGACTCCTGCACGCACGCATACCTACTTATCGCTAACACCTAATTCGTGTACTAGTACCGGGCCCTCCCTTTCTTTGTTACCCCCATGTGTTCTGGAGCTTGCTGGCTAGGCTCTTAGTTGGATACGACGTGCCTCGTTCTGCCGGCGGTTCTCTAGCACGTAGCATACTGCGGCTCGTTGGCTCATTGCTCGGGCCCCTGTTGTGTTCCGGGAGGCTGTACGGTTTGGCATATATGGTCCATTCCTCGATATCCAACAGTCCGAACGACATACATGCACGCAGCCCGATAAGGGGAGATTCGTACCAGCAGAGCAAAGCAAGAGTAAGTACGAACTCCGAAAGATGATAGATACACTGGTAGGTGCAAATGCGAAAGCCAAGAACACAAATACACCCACAGCGACACATTACCGGAACGATTGTGTCCACTCGCCCTCCGGCCCCGACCACTCAATGCCTTCCGCCCACATACGCTCGGCGACCACATACGCGTCCCCGTCGTGCGTCCGCACACGCGCCCCCGCCGCATCGTACTCCCGCAGGACCGTCTCCCGCGCGCCTGCGCGCGACAAGTGCAGTCCGCGCATGCGCATCAGATCGACGGTCTCGAGCGAGAACACGTCGAGCCGCTCCAGCCCCTGTTCCAGCCCGGGCTCCTGCTCACTCTCGCAGAGCAGCAGCCGCGTGAGCGGCGCCCCCGCCGCGGCGCGCGCGCGCGCAAATGTCCGCGCGTACGCGACCTGCCCGGACGCGGGCGCGGCGCACGGCCAGCCGCGCGGGTTGAGGACGAGCGTCGCGAGGCGGGGACAGCGCAGCGCAGCGTTAGGGGTGCCGGGGCGGGGCGGGGCGGGCGCGAGCCCGCTCATGGGGAGCAGCTCGGTGCAGGGCAGGTAGGACCGGGTGGCGTCAGAGGCGAAGAGCGCGAGGAACTCGAGCGCGGGGAGGGCCGCGAGCATGCGCGCGAGCGTGTCGTGGCCGAGGAGAGTCAGGCGGGTGTCGAGGCGCACCCAGAGGCGGCGGAGTGCGGTGAAGGACGCGAATGCGCTGCTCAGGTGGGAGTGGAGGGTGTGTTCTGGGATCGATTGGTCATACAGCACCCCGAGGACGACGTCGAGGTGGTCCTCCTGATTGAGCGCGTGGAGGGAGAAGCCGCATTGAGAGGGTTGGCAGTACGTCCAACGTTTGGTGAGGTATGCGTGTGTGGCGTGGCTTCCTACGTGGAGGCGGTCCAGCGTCTCCGTAAGATGTTCGGAGGATATCGCTCCGATGCGAGTGACGCAAGCAAGAGGGACGGTGACTGAGGACAGGACGTTGTACCAGATAGTGTGGTTGGGGTTGGGTTCCACGTCATTCCAATTCAAGACAGGGAGGTAGTCCACAATCTCAAGCTCCCGCAGCTGCGGCGAGACTCGCCTCGGACGCGCTCGCCAGGCCTCCAGGGATGGGACGTCAATCCACCAGCGGTCGGGGCCATTCAGGTATAGTTTCAGCACTTGCAATTGGGGGGATTGGGAAATGAGATTGAGGAGGTCTTCGAGGCGTACGGCGCATTTCATGACGCACAAATGCGAAAGCGCCGGAAAGGGCTGGGATGGCAGGAAGTCGCATGAGAGCAAGCGGAGCATGGAGAGCCTAGGACTGTTGGGGAAGAGCGCATACGACGGATGTCTGATTGTACTTGTCCTCTCGATGAGACCCTCTGAGATGGTACATCGCTCGAGGTTGGGGAGCGGCAGCGCCAGTTGCATCGGTCCATATCTCATGCTGTCCTGGTTTTCGGGATAGACAAGACATAGGCTGCGCACACGCGCGCCGTGCTGCATGAGGAACTTCGTGACTCCGCGCCTGGTGGCTAGATCCGCAAAAACGTCGAGATAGCCCTGACCACTAGATGCGAGGCACAGCTTGTACCACGGCGACTCCTGATCCGGCGTTTGGCAGACCAGCGCCGTAGGCCACAAGGATGGTGTGCCTATCGCTACCATGCGCCATGTATGGCATACGGCAGTGAGGGGTCTCAGCTGTTTGACGTCGGACATGTTCTCCCAGGAGGCGCCAGGACCACCAACCATGGGAGGCAGTTTATCTGGGATGAGGGAGAAAATGTTTGCCAAGATTTCTGTGGGAAGCCGATTGACAGCGGAATGCAGGTCCGTTAAAGCGCGGATGACTGCGAGTACGTCTCCCACGACAAGTTTCTGGAGGGAAACGAGCTGTGGATACAGCCGACTGCATTAGCACAATCAACATAGGAACCACAGTGCTTTCTGGGCACTCACAAGCCCTAATTCTGGCCTGTATAAACATGCCATATACAGGATCAGTCAGCAGTCAAAGCTGTCGCAGTTCCACACGTACTTTCTACCGCCCGATCGCGACGTTGCAAGCTGGTACTCCTGCTGCAGGCTTGCAAGTAATTGTTGAGCGAGGTCAAGAGAGCTGGAACACGGTGTTTCTGCATCGGAAGTAGAAGACATAGGATTGACGATGTAGGATGTTGTTTGGGGGTCTCACGGGAGCGTCGAGATAAGAAGTGAGCGGTCCAGGAGTGCGCGGGAGGAGTGTCTACAAGCGCCCGAACTTGCACGCTAGCTTGAATACCATGACTTGGTTCGTCTCCCGTTTAGGCAGCCCTAGTACTTGGGAGTAGTATCAACACACATGTACGGTACTGAACATAGGATTTCAGATTTTCGATACGCACTGCATCCTTGCCTACGAAAAAGCTTCAAAGATACAACAGATTTCATCAAACGACCGCTGTTGATGTTTGCGCGACACGTATGCGAGCTTGTTCACGAGAGTACATGTGAGAAACAAGGGAATCGACGTAGTAGTACATAACAGGAAAGCAAAGCGAGAGTACAGCCTAAAACCTGGCGCAATAGCTATAATCGTACAACATCAAATTACATCTGAATGAAGCAGCTGAAGAAGAAAGAAGCATGCACGTGCTGAAGCAGAGGATATGCTCCCAATATTAATGACAGATTAAAGCGAGCGGCTCCACTCGCCTCCCATTCCAGACCAGGCGACGCCCTCAGCCCACATGCGCTCGATGGCCTGGTACGGGTCCGTGCACTCGTGCGTCCGCACAAGCTCGCCCGCCCCATCGTACTCCCGCAGAGCCGTCGTCTTCGCCGGCGCGTCCCCAACTTCGCGCATCTGGCGGCCGCCCTCGTACCACACGGTAATCTGCGGCTGCCCGCCGCTGGGCTCATACTCGTTCTCGCAGAGGAGCAGCCGAGCGAGCGGGGCTCCGGCCGCCGCGCGGGCGCGCGCGAAGTCCAGTGCGAACGCGATCTCCCTGTCGGCGGGCGCGGCGCACGGCCATCCACGCGGATTCAGGGCGAGCGTGGCGAGGCGGGGACAGCGCACGGGCGCGGCGTGGACCGGGTCGGGGGCGAGCCCGCTGGCGGGGAGCAGCTCAGTGCAGGGCACGAAGGTGCGGGTGAAGTCGGACGCGAAGAGCGCGAGAAACTCGAGCGCGGGGAGGTCGGAGAGCATGCCCCGCAGCATGCCCGCGGCACCGGCGCCGGGGCGGAAGTCGACATGCATCCAGAGATGGCGGAGCGTGGTGAAGGACGCGAACGCGCTGCTCATGTGAGAGTGGAGATCGGGCCCTGGCATCGTGACGATGTACGAGAGGCCGAGGAGGGATAGTGACTGCGGACAGCACATTGTACCAGATGGTGCGGTTCGGATCAGGTTTGGCGTAGGCAAAACCGGACACGGGGAGATAGTCAATGACCTCCAGCTCCTGCAGCCGCGGCGAGGCGAGCTTCGGGCTGGCTCGCCAGGCTTCCAAGGAAGCGACTTCAACCCAGTGATAATCGGGGCCATTCAGGTGCATTTTGAGAACTCGGAGATGAGGTGAATTGGATAGGAGAACCAGGAGGTCTTCAAGACGCGCATTGCATCGCACGATACACAAATGTGTAAGTGCCGGGAAGGGCTTGGAGGGCAGGAAGTCGCACGTTACCAGACGGAGCGCGGAGAGTCTAGGACTATTGGGAAAGAGAGCATATGGCGGGTGTCTGTACAAACTCGACCGCACGATGAGCCCCCCTGAGATAGTGCGACGCTCGAGGTTAGGAAGCGTCAGGGCGAGTTGCATCGGTCCGTATCTCACGCTGTCCTGATTGTCGGGGTAGACGAGACATAGGTCGCGAACGCGCGCACCGTTTTGCATGAGGAACTTCGTGACTCCACGCCGGGTGGCTAGATCTGCAAAAACGTCGAGAGGAGCTTGTCCACTACGTTCCAAACACGCCTTGTACCATGGAGACTCCTTATCTGGGGTTTGACAAACCAGCGCCGTGGACCACAAGGAAGGTGTGCCTATTGCTGCACCACGCCATGCGCGACACACAGCAGTGAGAGGTCGTAGTTGTCCCACGTCAGACGACCTCTCCCAGTCGCTGCCGGGACCGGGAACCATGGGAGGTTGTCTGTCCGGAACGAGGGAGAAGATGTCCGCAAGGATGTCTGCGGGAAGACGGTCGACAGAAGGAGCTGCAGTCATCATGTCGATTGAGGGTGCTGCCGGGGCTTAGAGTGAGCGAAGGTGCGAGTACTGTAGGATGTATGGAGACGAGCTTGAGTGAGGTTGCCAAGTGGGGAGAATGCGGGGAGACGGGTGAGTAGCGCCTTGGCGCCACGAGGCTACTTGCCGGTGCCGATCACATCCCATTCTGGCAGTCACCTTGCCTTACTTGGCGTAGTGGTCGAACATACGACGCGGTGCGTCCCACGTGAGCTGCGTTTAAACAAACCAAGGTTCAGTCCGATCGCGTCTGGGGACGCGCAGGGGATATATAACCTCCGTCGCTCGTCCTCTGTCCCCACCACCCCATCCCCACTGTGTTGAACACCACGACGACCATCATGCTCACCACGCTCGTCTCCATCTTCCTCTCCATCTTCGGTGCCCTGCGCGCGGCCCCACTTTACTACACTCGTGTCCTTACCCTCGGCAGTGCATTCAAGTCCTATGCTACCTTGGACGACAGCACAACAACAACCATCCGAGTCATCGACAGCTTCTCTAGCACACCCGTCCTCCGCATGCCTCCGTCTCCGGTGCTCCTCACTCTACCGACGGGCGTGTCTAGTGACTCGCTGGCACACTCTCTCGCTTTCCTCGCGGCTGTCTTCGTCATCACAATTTTCTTCTTTGGCATCATCTGGCATTTGAGGACTTCGACACTAGCTCTCGGCAACGACGACACCAACATGCAAGCCGGTGACTCCGAGAAGATGCACCATCTGGTCATCGACCTCTCGGGAGTCACCTACAACGGCCATATGTTAGCGTCGGATGTTAAATTTCAAGCGGGGCTCTTGGCAGACCTTACCAGTATGCCTCTCGAGTCCTCTCCGCCGGTGGATTTGCACGCCGCCTCGATGCAGACTTCCGAACACGACGCCCTGGACCCCCCCTCCTGCGTAGTCAGCCGCGAAGATTCGAAGAACGACTTTCCCGCATCTTCGAAGGCGACCTCCGCGCCGACGTATGTTCCGCCGAAATCCGAGGCCATCGACTGCGTTACCGTGCCCGCCGAACCCACTCCAGCAGACGAGGAAGACGATGACGATGCTTGGGACACGTGGACAAACCGTCGACATCGACGACCACCGAGGCAAGCACCACTCTCCGCGAGCATCCCCACGCCCTCGCGTACTCGGTCCTCGTCCGTCAACTCGACCTTGCGTACCTCGGACACCCTCTTCTCGAGTGTATCGGCTGCGTCCACCGCGCCCACCTCCGCCGCGTCCTCCAGACGCTCATCCATCGCGGCATTTTCTCCCGGGGCGAAACGCTCCGCTTCTGCATTCAACTCTCTTCCCATACGGACTACACGTAGCGTAACGTCTCACAACAGATTCTTGGCTCTTGAGGTTTTCGAGGTGGCAGAGTGAGTTCAGAATGGGAGGGGAATTCGGCGTTGGCCACGCCGGCTTCTCCTCCTGTCCTGGACTCGTTCGCTCTGAGGGCGAGTTGGAACCTGGCCAGTTCCAACTCGTCTGACGAGACACCCTTCTACTATACCTCCATCACATCTACACTCTATGCATCCTACTTCGAACACCTACACTACGCACAATGCACACTTCTACCATTCACACCATAGGTTCCTTATCGTTCGCATCCTACTTCATCCCAGCTTATGCCTGCGATTGATCACTTATACATTCCATTTTGTTCATGTACGCGCCGTGGCAGCAGAATATTATTTATGTTTCCGTCCATCCTCTTCGATATGCATGATGACTCGGATGCTTCAATCTCCTCTCTGATCATGAGGAAGACTTGGCCTCTAATCATCACTGAACCGCCAGCACTTTCAAAACCATTGTACTGTCCTTGTGGACTGCTTCACGTAATGCGAGGTGCGCCAGTTCGGGGATAGGGTCAAAATTTGTGTCGTATTCCGATCGGCACTGTACCAATATCGACCATCCCGGCACTACGACTGGCGGGATACCGGCCGGTGCTATAGGGTGAGCGTACAACCACGCCATGACAAACATATGCCACGGCCAAGACATTTTGCGCTCCGGCGTGAGCCACAGAACGCACGCGCACCCAGCTGGGTCATCGCGCACTCGGGATGCTTACCCACGTCAGCGTGGCGTGCACCTATAAAACGGGCCTCCGCCGGGCAGCGACCTCAACCCGACTCCCGCTCACCAGGCGCACCACCTCCCCCTGACTCCCCCTGCTCGCCATACCACCACCATGCCCGGCCTGCTCTTCGTATACTCCGAGCCCGGCGCCGCCGTTCCCGACACGGAGTTCAACGACTGGTACGACAACGAGCACGTCCCGCTCCGCCTCCCGATCCCCGGCATCCACTCCTGGTCGCGCTGGGCCGCCGCGGACCGCGCGCGCCCGACCTACGCCGCGCTCTACGACCTCGCGTCCCCCGCGGTCATCTCCGAGCCCCCATATGCGGACCTCGCGGGCACGCGCTCCGCGCGCGAGACGGACATCTTCGCGCGCGTCGCGCTCCTTGACCGCCGCACGTACACGCTCCGCGAGCCCGTGTACCCGCCGAAGGCCGGGGATGCTTACGACGCGCGCAGCCCGGGCCCGTACGCGACCGTGGTGGAGATTGAGGTGAAGCCCGGGACGGAGGACGAGTTTAACAAGTGGTACGAGGAGGAGCACATTCCGCTGCTGGCGAAGGTGCCCGGGTGGGTGCGCAGCCGGCGGTTTGTGCTGGAGGACGCGGCCGCGGCGGGGCCGGAGGCGGAGAAGGGGACGCCGCCGAGGCATCTGACGATACACGAGTGGGAGGGGCTGGAGGCGATGGAGAGCAAGGAGTTCAAGGAGGCGGTGTCGACGCCGTGGATGCAGAAGATCAAGGAGACGGCGATCGTCGAGGCGCGGAGGAGGGTGCTCAAGTTTGTGCGGAGCTGGGATCGTCAGTGAGGTTCGTGCAGGAGATCGAAGGTGTATAATGTATGTACTATGAGTCCCGGCGGGGAGATACGCTCAGCCCTAATCATTTGTTTCATTGGTATGCCCTCGAGTGTCAAGACCTACTTTCCGAGTTTTCCGCAACAACAGGCATGCAACACACCTCTGACCCCTCTGGAGGTCGCTTCAGCGACATCCGCCACGAAGGTGGCGTGTGCGCATATACTCACAGTCGCGCGGACACGCCTTAATGAGCCCACGAGCCGAATGCTACCGTCGCATTCACACTGCATCCTCCTTCGAGATCAACGCCCTCTACGCAGAACTGGGGGGCTGTTCGATAAAGGAACGTTGCGTCGAAGCGGAATACGCCAGCCTAAGAGCCGCTACAAAGAATCATGACGTATCGTCGAATGGGGACCAGTATCGTTCCTCATCCCGCGCGTCAGCATCAACAACAGGTTCTCAATCCGCGCTTGCCGATCCTGCGCGCATACATAACGTCCATCAGCTCATATCAGCAGACAAGGAAAGCACCGCGAGACGCACCTGCAGCTCCTTCATCTCGTCCTTGAGCTTGTTCACGGGCAGCAGCCGCACCTCCTCCACGAGCGTCTCGACGCGCTTCATGCCCGCCTCCATCGACGCCGTCGCGACCGCGCCATCGCGCCGCGGCCCAAACAGCTTCCCCAGCGGGCTCCGCGGCCCCAGCGTGGGGATCTCGCTCGACGTCGACGGGATGATCGTCGGCAGCGGCGCGTTGCGCGGTCGTGGGGAGAGGCGCGGCGAAGACGTCGGAGAGATGGGCGACACTGCGCTGCGGGTGCGGGTGCGGCTCAGGCTCGTGCTCTTGCGGGGAGAAAGCGAGAGGCTTGTCGTGCGCCGGATCTGTGAGTCCGCCGTGGGCGTACGCGAGCCTGATAAACGGAAGGGCGGCTGGAGGCCTGTGCTTGAGCTCGTGCTGGGCTCGGCGAGGTGCTCGTGCGACTGGGATGTGCGGATGACAGGGGGCGCGGACGAGGGCTCGAGCGGGGCGGGGAGGTCCTCGAGGTCGGAGTCGTCGAAGAGGGCGCCCTCGTCGTGCAGGTTGACATCGAAGATGGCCTCGTGCACGTCCATGGAGCTGGACCCGAGGAAGTCGAGGATCGGCATGTGCTTCACGCTGCGCGAGAGGCTCGCGTAGAGGGTGTGTGCCCGCTCGGTGCTCGCTTCGCGCCATTTCTGTCCTTGGGCGAGGTAGCGTTCGTAAATGGCGATCACAATCAATTGCGGGAATGACTGGACTGGGGGTTAGCATACACGTGGGAGCGAAAGGACACGGGGACTGACAGTCAGCTTGATGAGGAAGACGTTTGCCGAATGCAGAGCCCGGGGGGATACGATGAAGCTTAGTGGCCATAGCACCATGAAAGCGAACAGGTTGAACGGCGGCTGGTAGCTGAACAGACTATCCTTGACACTACGCATGATGAGTACCGAGGATGATCGTTATAAATTTTAGCCGTGGCTTACCCTTCGATGGTGGTGATCGCGTATTGGAACAAATACTGTAGACGCGAATGAGAAGGTAGAGCGCCAACGACAGGGCGAGTAGTGTACCTCTTGCTTTGCATTCTGTGGTGGGATGTACGGATGAGCATGTTTAGACATATTGCAGATCACGAAGAGCTTACTGCATCGATTCTTGCGAAGGTATTCGACAGGATCGAGATGAGGACTGTCATACCACCCTGTCAGCCAGCTGTCTCTCGCGCGAACTCTGGAACCTTACTAGTGAGCAGCAGCGTATTTGACAAGGCCGCGAACATCGTCATCAGCACGGGCCCGAACAGAGGATGGAAACTTTCGGCCTGCGCAAAGCTGAGGTACGTGTTTCCGAACCAGATCTGCACCATGAGCCAAGCAATGCTCTTGACCGACCACCTGCCGGTGTCTTCGGCTAAAGAGTGACAGATACGAACTTTAGTGTATTTGAAGGTGAGGATGCTATGGGACGTACCGAGGTTATGCAGTGTGAACAGAAGACCGGAGAAGCAGATCGCCGCTATGGTGATGAAGAAAAGGAAGTCGGCCATCATGGCGCGCAAAGCCCTATACGCCAGTCAGTAAATATCAAGTCGAACCACATGGACTGCTTACAGTACGATGACGTTGTTCGAGACTGCGAAGAAAGCGAGGCTGCATGAAGTCAGTTTTGACCTAGGAAAAAGCATATTGAGACGTACCGAGGAAACAGTATGCACGCCCCACATGCCAGTACGTCGAAGGCGAAGTCAGACGCAGCGGCTATATAATCCTTAACTGCTGCTTCAAGCAAGCTTGGCACGGACATGCACTTACGATCGTTATGGGTCAGACCCTTGATCCTGTATCCTAGGTAGACCAGGAATATGACTATGAACGAGGAGTCGAATACGTTCCAGAGCTGCCCTCTATCAGCAGGACCCGTCAATCAACATCGTTGGTACTCACATTCGCTATATAAACTGAAGCAGGTTGTCATCGCTCAGCGTCATTCGCTTGCACGGACAGTTGGAGACAGAACTCACTCGTCCAGCCATGCTCCTTGGAAGCCGTGTATTCTTCGAGAGCGAATGCAGACGAGATGACAATGAAGATGATCTCAAACACGTTCATAGCGTTCATATCCTTATCTGCGCAGGTAGGTCAGTACAGACGACACTGAAAATAATTGAGGCCACGGACTTGATAGACACAGTAGAAAAGTGGTCAACAGCAGGGCGAAGTTCAGGAACTCCAAGATGGCCCCATACTTGGGCACGCGTAACCTATAGTGATCCAGGAAGGGCGCTTTTCGAACATCGTATATTTCAATGCTCTTCGGCTTGTAGTTGTCGGCCAAGACGGAGCGGTTGGACATCATGGAGAAGACCATGCGACCAGCATAGATGTCGTTCACCACGGTCTGCACAAGCGGAGATGCCAGAAACGCTTTCGATTCTGTAGCAATGGCCATCTATTAGACGTCGCGTAGACCTGTTAGGTGCGTGCTAAACGTATGATAGGTGGATAACGGACTTCGAGCGCGCACTGAGGGTCGTACATCCCGTCGTCGCCGATCATATTCTTGACGTCAGACACAATTTCTTCAGGAGCTCCAGCAAGAGGGTTCCAGCTGGCCGTCAAGACAGTCGCGACCTGGAGCTGGCTAGACGCGAAGGTACCCAAGAGTTTCATAGCAAGGATCTCGCAGACGCTAGCGCGAGAGAGGAGGACACCAGAATAAGCCATGTTTTCTGTAGCCTCAGACACGAAGTGAGAGCGAACGACGAAGCAAACGTAGACGACCGCCAGGTTATTGAGATGCGCATATTTGAAGACCAGAGGACGAATGATGGCAAAATTTATGTCGGATGCGGTGAGTTGGCTACGCGGCAAATTCAGCATGACCTCACACGAAGTAGGCAGTGTTCCACACGTACTCCCAGGTCAAGGCGGTGTCTAGCCAGACTATATGAGCATCTCTATGTCCAGTTGCGAAACTTGAGAGCTTGAGACGCACCAATGTTCTTCTACGCACAGTAAGCAGCGTGAGGAGTTTGCAATGCTGGCCATACAGTTGCAAGACTCACAACTACGTCCCGCTTCAAGCTCGGAATGAGAGGGAACACCTTGATGGAGGCCAGGTTCTCCGAGGTCGATGGGAGCAGTGCCTGAGACTCTTCCTCGTCCATGATATTCGCAGACATGGCTGCTAGGTTGAGTGATATTTCTACGCCGACACACACCAGAAAATGCTCGAGGAAATAATGTGAAGCAGTGCGAAGGACGACGTGAGACGGTGGTGGCGGCGATGACCGCGGGCGCAAAGCGCAGTAGCGCCCATGGCGCGAATATATTCGACTTCGGTCACATGACCGAGATAAAGCAGGTCGTGGGCGCCTGTCTGAGAGAGGGTCATTTTGAGCTCGGACGTCGAGGATGAGTGACGGCCGGACGCTCTCCCTAGTCCACCTCCCTGTCGAGGTGCGTGTCTCTGGAGCTCGAAAACTCCGACATATCTGAGGCGACCAACTTGTAGCTTCTCTACGACATCTACACACTTGCTCTGTCGCCCGTTCTCCCCTTGACTTGCCGACACCTCCACGCCGTCTTCAAGTCCGCGCCCCTCACACTCCACGCGCAATATCTTATACGATGCTATAACGAATCCGCGGAGCACTCAGCAAGTGCCCGTGCCGTTGGCCTCATCTCGAAAATCCTCCGATACCCTATATGCACTCGCGAAGTTCTCGAGGCGGTCCTTCGCAGTCCCGAGTGCCCCCATATACCCCCACCCGAAGATGAAGACAGGAGGCCTACAGTTCTACCCCGACATCTATTCCGCAACTTGGTCCCACGAGATGCGCCCGGCCAGCGTCAGTGGACGGAGTTCGACGACCCACTCTCGTTCCTGAAATTCCTATACACCGACCCGCGCATCCCGTTCCCAGCAACGAACTCGTACGACGGGTACGCTCTCACGCGCGCCGTGTACTCCGGGTTCACACCTCTTGTGCACTTCCTCCTTGCCCACGATGCGACGCCCGAGTGCAAAGGGGGCCTGGCGGTGACAGTCGCGATCCGGCGCAAGAGCCTGCCGCTCGTGCGCCTGCTCATCGAACGAGATGGCGCGGGTGCTGCTGGCGAGGCCCCGGCGAGCGGGTCGAAGAAGCGGCAACGCGCTGAGGAGGACGAAGATGGTGGCGGAAAGGCGAGTGGCAGGCCGGCAAAGAAGGCAAAGACTGCGGCAGGGACTAGCAAACGGCGGAAGCTTGGCGACAGGCTATCGGCCACCCCGGACATGCTCAAAGCTGCTATCAAGTGCGACGCCCGAGACATCGCGGAGTATCTCATGAGGGAGAAGGGTGTTGTTCCGGACATGCAGACGGTGCTGATGATGGGTCGATGAATGCTGAGAGAAGGGTTGAAGCCTGTTGGTATCGATGTGGGCGCATCGTTCAGAAGCTTATCGTATTGTTATCCTTTATTGATTGTCTCAAGGCTTCTGCAGATGTGTGTGTGTGTGTGTGTACAAGGTCAATAGGTCCCTGGACATGGGAGGTGTCATCAAATGACCAGCTGCGACCCGCGGTTCGACCGCTGTACACTCCAGAAACCCGGGGTGAACTAGTGTTGACGAAAACTTCCAGCTGACCGCTATACTGGTTGGGATTACGCCTTCAATCAATGCTCTAAGTCAATTATGGTCTCAAATCGCTCGGTGTTCAATTACGGTGACCCTCTGCCATGCTTCCCATAATTCGCCGGTATGTCTAACAAAGTAGCCTTTCTGATTACATCTGACTGTGACAGCGAGGACGTCAAGGAATTGGCAATAATGCTCAATATAACGACACAGCTTTGAGGAACTTTCGAATCTAGATCGGCCGTGCCGTTCCAATTGTTTCTGGAGGCTGTGTCGCGTCCTCTCACCCTCACCCCTCGACCAACAATGTTGGCTACCGACCTGGCGCGCTGACAGTATCCTGCCGGCCATGTTGCAAAGAAGAAGCACACGACAACCTTTCTTCCCGCCCCGACGCAGTCAAGTCTGTTTGACGGCGTGGGATCGCACATAGACTTTCGGACTGCGCGGGATTGTGGCGGCTGCCGCCCACAAGCCGACACACCTCGCGGGAAGCTGGATAGCGCACACGACCTTTCACGTCGCAGTTCAGGCGAAGTTGGAGCTCCGCGGAAGTGTGGAGAAAGAAGAGGACAAGCCTGGGCGGAATGTATAAGTATCGCCCGTGGCCGGCTTCCGAGTCGTTGCAAGCGTTGCTATCATATAGATATATCCCCTAACTCTTATTACAGTGCAGGCGTGTTCCATCTGCATCTCTCGTGAGAGTCCCCATCTCTGGAGATGATCTGTGGGATATATCCACAGTCGTGAGGGCGCTGAGGACCCCTGCCTATGCTGCAAGAGGTCCGATCGTCAACGGGCACGCTGCAGGTCAAGACCGTCAGCCGGTCGCCTCATAACAATGAGAGTAACAACAAGACACACAAGCGCGAGAACGTGACGAACAGAGCCAAGCGTGCGCTTCCCCCAGATGGGTGTCTGACTGCTACGCTCATTTACTATGTGTTGCTTGTCGTCAAGACTGAGCGGACCAAACTTCAAGTTGCCTCTCAGGGCCGACCTGACTAGAGCTCCCGCGGCAGCTGCAGAGCGCGTCACCATAGGAGAGGCAGGCGTGAAAGGGAGGGGGCCATTGGGCCCTGCAATGTAGATGGTGAGAGGTTGAGGGCGCGCCCGGGGGAGGGCGGCCGCGGGTTGTACCACTTACCTCATGGTCCGGGACACCTCGGATGTTTGCCACAGTATCACTTTCTCACGACTGTTCCTACCGCTTCGACACGCTATAGGCCCTACGTAACAACACGATGAACCTACTCGGACTCGACGTGTCCTACAGGTCCGAAAATTTTGCAGGGGTCACACTGAGGTACTGCGTCTTCTCACCTTTCCCTCTTAACCATCGGCGTGGGCACTGAGGGCCAATTAGTATTGGACGCGCTGACAGTATCCTGCGGCAACATTGGAGAGCAGAAGCACGCGTCGAGCGTTTTCCTCACGGCGACGCAGCTACCTCTATCGGACGGCGTGGGATCGTACACATCGTATTGGACTGCGATTAATGTGGCGGCTGTCCAAAATACGACATGCGTGGTGAGGAATTAGCTGCGCCCATATGCTCCGCGCAACCGTCACAGCGACGAGCAGACTGAACTGAACTAGACTGAGGCATGAGCAGGTGCCAAACCGGGAGACGATACCACCGAGCAACATGTATAAAAGACCACCATAGTCCGCTCAGGTTGAACACCAAGCTACCGATATCACACCCATCCTTCGAACCTCCTCTCATTATCATTCACCATGCTCGCAGCTGGCCTCCTCACCATCGCCCTCACCTTCCTCGCTCCCCTCTCCGCGCTCTGCGCTCCCACCGCTGCCTCCCGCGGGCTCGAAGTCCGCGCCGAGCATGAACCCATAGCACGTCTTTCAGGTTCCCCCTACTTCCCCTGTCGCATGCTGACCTTTGCGCTCTTACTCCCTATAGCCCCATCGTCCGGGGCAGCCTCTTCTTGACCGCAGCAACACCGGTCCTCACCCGATCCCCCGTCCCCCTCTGCGTATCCTCTAGAGACGCGAGGCTACCGGGGACCACCAAGTCCCTGGTGCAAGAGGGGCCGCGACGGTGGAGAGAACGTAGACGGTACGGGAGAATGCACGAATGGGCGAGCTTGATGGACCATGGGGGTGGGGGTCGTGATGTGGTTGTCTGCTCCTGGGCCTATGCTGAAAGGGTTTAGGATAGAGGTTGCGCGCCCTGTATCTTGATACGACTTGCCTGGATATGCATGGGAAGCTTGTTTCTTCGGACAAATATCACTTTAGTCATCGGATCTCATCGAAAGGAGTGTCGTAGGCTCGAGGAATGCACGCACGCACCAGGCTCGTTACTGCAAGAAAGGACTTCGAATATCAGATTGTATGTAGAAAATACAGCGAAACTTGGACCAGGACGGCATCAATAAAGCACAAGAAAACACATACTTCCCCGCAGAGCTTCGACAAAGGTCATCTCGGACAAGAAGCAAGTGAAGCAGGCGACTCCAACTCCATCCGGTCGATCACGCTACCGGTATCTTCCGCGCGTCCTTCTCGACTGCACAGATCTCCTGCACGCCCTCCCGGAAGAACACGACGTTGTACTCCACGAGCCCCCGCCGCGCCGCAAACACGCCCGCGGGAATGAGCGCGAGCAGCGCGAGGCCGTCCGCGACGAGGTGGTACGTTATGGTCGTGCCCGCGCCCGCTGCAGTCGGGGACAGCGACGCGGCCGCGGATGGGTAGAAGCGCGGCTTCGGAGGCGCGGGCGTCGCGGGGGCAGTCGATGCTGGCGTAGCGAGGGAGGGGGCGAGGGATGACGGGAGGCTGGGCGGCGCGAGCGCGCCGGGACTGGTTGTAATAGGTGGTGGGAGGAACGAGTCTGTGATCTGCGGGGACAGGTGAGAGGAGAGCGCGGGTGATTGGGCGCGCGAGGTAGGGTGCGATCGTCCGGCGACCGTAGGTGGCCTAGGGGAGCCAGGCGCAGACGGGCCTGCTGAGCGGGGCGCCAAGTCCGGAGGGGGCGGGTACATGCGGGAAGGGCTGGCTGATATGGACCTTTGCCGTGTATAAGGGGTCGTGTATGCCGGACGGAGGCAAGGATACGGAAGACGCACTTGTAGAGTGGCCCGAAAGCGTTGAGGGTCTGCAGGTAGTCGCTGCAGAGGTTGTGCGTCGGCGGATCGACGGGGGATGCATCCGTCGCAACATACAGTCGCGAATTTGTGTCGAACAGGAACGCCTTCGTCGCTTGTGAATTCTACTCCGTAGTTGGCATCGAGTTCATTTTGGTGCGCAGGGAAGGGGCTCACCGAGCAGAAGACGTTGAGGAGGTCCTCGAGGTATGGTAGTGAGTCAATCAGTTTGTGCAGTACGCGCGAGAAGGCGTCGTGGAGGGTATGATCGTATATAGACGTGAGCTGAAAGTTGATCGGGATCTGCTCGTACTCGAAGTTGATGTACGCCAATTCGGAGAGCACCCGTTGCTGGATGTGCCTGAAGTTCTCTGCACAGATGCATATAAGAATTGGAGGTTAAGCAAACATGAAGGGGGCAGTATGAGCGACTCGCACTGCGGAGAGCAGGGGAGGGGCGAGACAGACCGATCTTGTACTCTTCAGTGAGGACGTCCGCCTTGTGAACGAAAACCTCAAGATTCATGTTCGGGTTCTCCTGATATGCGGTAATGACAAAGTCGACGAGCTTCTGAATAGGTTGCTGATATAGGTCCTAGAAAGGCAATGCGATGTCAGCACTGAGCAGTACCGACAGAGCGTCTGGCACAACGAAGTGTCGCAACGGGTGACGATGAAGAACAAATGGAAGGGGGCCAAGGGAATTGGAAAAAGGGATGCATCGAGGTCATCGGGTACGCAAAGCAGTGACACAAAACTCGATGGATACGCAGGTCTGAGGAGAGGGAGAATGCCGTGTTACCACGGACTACGAAGACTGGTCGCTCACCTGGATGTCGATCACGAATATCATGGTGGCAAACTGGCTGAGAGGCGCGTCGAGAGTTTCAAGAGTGGTGTCTCCTGGACAATCCCATATTTCAAGTGGGATGACCGTACTGGGAGTGGCGGCTTGTCAAGGCTGAGAAGCAAGGCGGCGCGGGAGGTACGCACTCGAAAGTGTGCTTAGTCAAGTGCGTCGTTGTTTCCAGGTATAGGGTTTCGCGGGGAGAGAGGTCGTTAAACAGGACCTGACGGATGGACGTCTTGCCGCTCCTGCACACTGTCGCTCCAGTTCACGTCGCATTGAGGGAGATGGCGGACTTGCCTGCGCATGCCAAGAAGGAGGATCTTAGTCCGGACAATATCATCGACTCCACGTGCCTTCCCGTTCGTCTCTGTAGGATTTGGTGGTTGAGGACGGGAGGAGGATGCCGTTCTGGACATGGTGGTGGATGGCATACCGTGGACGCCTGCGAGACTTGGACGCGTCCGACTCGGCGCGTCCTCGGGAGTCGGATGGAGGTCAGCGGGCCGGGCTCCCGTGAAGGGCAACAGCCGAGATAGTGTTTGCAGATCGCCGGCATTAGCCGACGCACGTTTGGCTGAACAAGACGAGTCCACAACTCTTCGGAACTCCTCCAATCTGCACAACTTTGAAAAGACTCTCTATATGGCTCTCACTCCGCCACAGAACCATAATTGGCATGGACTCGGGCGAATACTGCTTCTGAGTCGGTTTGAACGCTACGGGTGTGCAAGCTGAGGCTCGCAAACCAGCTTCGCACCAATTCAAACTGCTTCACCGGCAACTCATAAACTGCATCAAAATGCACTCATCTATACTGGAGACCACCCGGAGCTGTTATCCTATGTAAAGCGGGCTTGTATGAGTTCGTCGTTTCGGGATACACTCTGAGTCGACTGGACGGCAAACACACCGGTAATGCGTGCGCCCCAAGGCGTCGTCGCCGAACCCTTCACTGGATTCAGCAAGCCGGGATAGCTACCATCGGCATAGAGTTCAAATGGTTCTTACCACGGCGTACTCCTCCTCAATCTCACGAGTGATAGTTTTATTCCTCGAAGTAAGTTTGACTTTGTCTACTCACTCAGCGCGCACCCTCTCCTTGCGAACGACCATTGCTACTGTAAGGCTTCCCCATTTTATGCTTGATGATAAAGAGTATACTAACCGTCAATTGAAACATACATCACTTAGAGCGACCATAAGATCCGTGTGTACAAGCCGAACGGGACGGACGTGGCGCGCCTTGGTCAAGTCCGAGCGCCGTGTTATGATCTACGACTTCCCTGGCAACGAGGCCTTCCGCGCCGTCGTCGACACGGTCGACACCTCGAGGTTGAGTGGATGTCAACAGCACCTCTGGACTAACGACAAGCGTCCCGCGACCGGCACATAGTGCTCGCCCTAGTACGTGAGTAATCGCGGCAAGCTCCCGAACATGTGCACTTGTGGGTCCACGTCGCACCTCTGTCCGGCATTCTATTCGTGGAAAGTGGTTTGCTTCTCCCGCAGGCCAAAAGCAGAATTCAGTACACGCCGGCGCAGATTATACAAAAGGCCAATTCAGTGAGATGTTTGCGTGTGTGGCCGCCACCAACTGGCCCAGGTCTATGGGCATCGCGCACGGTGGCACGCACGAGCGCGCGCATGCTCAGACGACCGTGCGCCTGCCATATGCGGGCCCGCCTGCGCACCCTCGCGTTCCTCGGATCTCGAAGAGCGCATTTTACAGCGCGCAGAAAGATCATACATATATGCACGAGTCTCGAGGGAGAAAATTAGCATTCATAAAGACCGGGATCGATGCGCAGCTTTAAGCAGCAAGTGTAATGACCCCTTCCGGTAGACCGAATTCCCGAGCGGGACGATATGGCAGTACCAGAGGGACCATTGGATTGCCAAGGGGAAAAATTAACTGCTCTGGATTGGATGAACTAGTTCTTAACGTTGTGAGGGCAATCGTCTGCAGCTGTAGATAGGGGCAAGATCGTTGAGTACTGTCAATTTTCGTGCGGACGTGCGACTGCCGCTCGATTTTGTTTTCACCTTGTAAGTCAACAGACAGGCAGCTGCGTGTGAGCCTTGTATATATCAGCATAAGCCGTGTCCGTAGCAGACATCGTTAAGGCCTTCGACAGGATGGAGCACTGAGAGAAAACTGGACGCCAAGTGAAGTTTCGGACTCCAACAGAGCGGACGCGCTCGGGAGCGCCTAGAACGGGCGATATGCGGGGGTAGATGCAGATCGCGGAGTTTGAACCGGCGGGCCGGGCCAGGAGAAGGGAAGACGAGATGACGTTTTGGGAATTGAGCAAAGGAAAGAGCCGACGCACGTTCGCCCTCTTCGCCAGTGGCAGCTCGACCTCAACTGTATGCGCCCGGTCCACAAGGCTCTCTTATTCCCTCTCCTGCGCTTCGCCTCCCAGCCCAGTTGCCCACGACCGTCATCTCGCCTTCCCCCTTCTCACCGTCCTCCTCGCCATGAAGTTCGGGCGCAAGATCTCTGTCGGTTGTCTGTCTTCTTCTGCGCCCTTCTCAGCTCACAGATAGCGCATAGAACGACCTCTACAACGAATGGCGGCCATTTTACATCGACTACAATTTGCTCAAGCGCGAGCTCAAGGTTCGAATTTGCGGCACACGACCATTCTGCAGGCGCATTAACATGTTCTGCCACAGGCGCGGACCACTGGACGCTCATGGTCGGATCAGGACGAGCGTGAATTCACGCGCATGCTGGAGAGCGAGCTCGACAAGATCCATAACTTCCAGAAGACAAAGGTGCGTTATCTTCGACCCACCTGTCTGCTGCCGTTCCCTATCGCGCACCCCTGTAGACCTATGAGCTCTCGCGGCGCATCAATGAGGCCGAAAAGGCCGTCAAGCGTCTCGTCGCATCCTCACAATATGCCAACGGCCACCACCAGGCCGAGTCCAGCAGTGGAAATGGCAACGGAAACTCGGCCGACCCAGAGGCACAGCAGCACGACAGTGGCCTGACGCAGGACGCCGGCTCAGACGACGAAGACGATACGGACGACGAGGACGATACGTTGTCTGTCGATGCGCTTGAAGACCAGTTCATTCTTCTCGAGGAAGAGGTCGCCACGCTGGTCGCGGACGTGCATGATCTTGCACTGTATACCAAGCTCAACATCACTGGGTTCATGAAGATACTCAAGGTGTGTCCCTCCGAGCTCCCCGCACCTCCAGCTTCTGATTAGGCCGGTCACACGACCACTCGCGGCGGCAGAAACACGATGTACGTATTCGCTTATGCTTCATCTCGGCTCGCCTGGGAGCTCACGTTCGGTCTCGGAACGCAGAAACAAACAAATCGCCCGTTGAAGCCGACGTTCATTCAAGGGTACCTCGAGAAGCGGCCATTCTACAAGTACAACTGGGACGGGCTTATCGTCAAGCTGTCCCGTCTATATGACCTCGTACGCACCCGCGGTCACCCCGTACAAGGAGACTCGAGTGCCGGCGGCAGTCAGAGTGCGTTCGTTCGGCAGACCACGAAGTACTGGGTACGTGTGCCGAGTGCCTGTGTGATACGCGCTGACTGGAGTGTCATGTAGGTCCACCCAGATAACCTGGTTCACCTGAAGTTGGCCATTCTGAAGCATCTCCCTGTGTTGGGTATGTTGCATGCTCGAAG
This sequence comes from Trametes pubescens, assembly GCA_001895945.1. Taxonomy (NCBI): domain Eukaryota; kingdom Fungi; phylum Basidiomycota; class Agaricomycetes; order Polyporales; family Polyporaceae; genus Trametes; species Trametes pubescens. Next base: position 166,872 of record MNAD01000215.1, on the reverse strand, counting down.
CCTTACTTGACCGCACTAACCAGCTACCAGTGTTCAACCCTGACAAGGAGTTCGAACCCAAGGATGCCGGTATGCGTATAATCACGCGGTGTCTGCTTCGTTCGCTAATTCCCAGTTCCCAGCTATCTCTTCCATCTACTTCGACAACCAGGACCTGGAGCTCTACCTCGGGCGGCTGGAGAAGACGGAGGGGGCGGAGGCCGTCCGTCTTCGATGGTACGGCGACATGGAGCAGAAGACCGTACGTTCATGTTCGTCCTCGCGCGGCCTATTACTCACGGTCCGCATTGCATCAAGATCTTCGTAGAGCGGAAAACGCACCGCGAGGACTGGACGGGCGAGAAGTCGGTGAAGGCGCGGTTCCCGATCAAGGAACACCTCGTGAACGCCTTCCTCCGCGGAGAGCACACGATGGACGCCGAGTTTCAGGAGCTGGTCGCGCGCGGGAAGAAGTCGCAACAGGAGGTGGACGGCATGATCCAGCTCGCGAACGAGGTCCAGTACAGCATCATCACGAAGAAGCTCGTACCTGGTATGCCTCCTCCCTCCTGCGTCACCGCATTGTTCCAGCACTGACGTGCGTTGCGGCGATTAGTTATGCGTACGTTCTACAACCGGACGGCGTTCCAGCTCCCCGGCGACGCGCGTGTGCGTATATCGCTCGACACGGAGCTGACGATGAGCCGCGAGGACAACTGGGACGGGCGGACGCGTGCGGGCGACAACTGGCGTCGGATGGATATCGGCATCGACTGGCCGTTTGAACAGTTGCCGCCAGAGGACAAGGAACTCTTCAAGTGCGTTCCCCAATTTTTGCCTGGCCTACTGCATGTTTTGTTGACGCGGGCGAGGGCAGGTACGGCGTTTTGGAAGTGAAGTTGCAGACGCAGTTCGGACAGGAGCCGCCGCAGTGGGTGACCGAACTCGTCTCGTCGCACCTCGTGGAGGCCGTGCCCAAGGTACGTGCAGACCCGCGAGATTTCTCCGTCGCTGGTGCCAACCTTGTGTGCGTGTACAGTTCAGCAAGTTCATCCACGGCTGTGCCACGCTGCTCCCAAATCGCGTGGACCTCGTGCCGTTCTGGCTCCCGCAAAGTATGTACGTTCACCGTGCACACTGGACAGTATATTCACGCGTAGTCCGCAGTGGAGGTTGACATTCTGAAACCCGACACGGGCGCGCTGATCATCGAGCGGCCGCTGCAGTCGTCGTCGAAGGGAACGTCCTCGCGCACGGGCACCTCGGGCCAGACCACGCCAGAGCACACACATTATGCTGAGCCAGTGTCGGAGGGCGAGGATGACGAGGAAATGGACATGGCACCAGGTATGGCATCTGTGCATTGAACAAAGGACTTGTTACTTACGCCCGAACAGCGAAGGACGAGGGGAAGCGCACCGGACTCTCCGGACAGGAAGTCGCGGCAGCGGTCGCGATCCGCGAGAAGAACCTGAAGGAGCACGCCACGCAGCCCCCGTCCGCCGCTGCCAGCCCCGAGGCGGGCGCGGACGCGGACGTCGAGTCCGATGGCGAGGGCGCGGACGAGCGCTCGCCGTTCCTGAAGCAGGCGCGGCAGCAGGGCGAGGGCGTCCTTGTGTCGGCTGCGCTCTCTGGCACCGCCCAGGTACGCGCGATGTCGATTGACCCGCTCGCGACGAGCTCCGCGTTCGACGAGACCCTGCGGGACCGTCTCCGCGAAGAGGGCGTGCAGCGGCGCGGGCGCGAGGACTCTGCGGTCGGCGACGACGACGATGACGAGGACGAGGATGAGGGCCCGCAGGATAACGGGGACAGGGAGCGGGAGCGGGCGGAGGCGGCGAGGAATGGTAGCGATCGCATACTGGACCGCAGCTGGCGAGCTCCCACAGGCAAGCGGATAGCTATCCCCGTGCGCATCGAGCCGAAGGTGTACTTCGCGGCCGAGCGGACGTTCTTCGTGAGTGCATTCCGCCGTCCTCCTGCGCGCATGATCATACTCATACCCCGTACAGCGATGGCTGCACCTCGGTATCTACATCGGCACGATCGCGACGACGCTGCTCAACTTCATCCCGCCCGGGGACACGGTGGGGCTGATCAGCGCGTGGGTGTTCACGTTCGTCGCGCTCATCTCGATCGCGTACGCGGCGATCGTGTTCGTGTACCGCGCGCTGCACCTCCGGCAGCGCCGCGCGGAGGGCATGTACTACGACCGGTACGGGCCGACGGTGCTGTCGGTGATGCTCGTCGGTGCGCTCGCGACGAATATCGCGCTGCGGGTGCGGGAGATGTAGGGAGGGCCGGGTGGATTGAGTACGGCGGGGTGATATTTAGCTCAAGGACCTTTCTTGCCTTTTCGTTCCTACATAGTAACATACTTCCATGCCGCGGGCTGTACTCGCACATGTTATCATACCATGCTCCTGAACGACCGTTTATTGTAGTTGGACATCCCTATGGCGTCCACTGCAATCAATCTATGTGTCGGCGTATTACGCATGCATGCATTTTACCTGCCCCGCTCTTGTTCCTCGCGCTCGGGCAATGGCTGCGAGACGTGGCGCGTCCGGTCGCCCGAGGCCCGCATAAGCGACGACGAGAAAACGTCCTGTATTACACCGGTCTTCTTTGTTCTAGACATTTACACGAGCACGTTTGCGGCGGTCCATAGGATCTGGATGTACACGGGGCGAGCGAGAGAGAGGGCGAGAAAGGTATCATCTTTGCGCGATGCGATGCGATCGGATCGTCTGGAGGGTGCTACAGCGGGGAGAGTAAGTACGGCGGCACGTATGTACGGTATGTACTAGGGGCGGGGGCGGGGACGGGAACGGAGAGACTGCCTGGCGGGTGCGTGTGCAGATGCGTATGGAGGGGCGTGGTGATCACTAGGAGCAGTGGTGTCAGCGCCAGTAGACTTGCAAGTGAATATGAGGGGCGGAGGGGACGCACCAGGAAGTAGTCGGGCACACGCCGCGTGACGAGCGGCTCGCCCGCGCGAGGAGCAGGGTCAAATTGTAGGCTTTGATACGAACATGGTCAATCCACAAGCACGCGTAAGTGGCGTCGAGTACGCACAAGCTATACGATAATTTTTCGTCAATCTCCATGATCGCTGCTTGGTTGCCGCAGCGGTAGCAGTAGTTGGGCGCGGAGAAGATCGTCACGACATTCCTGTCCTGGCCCCAATTGTACCCTGTTATATGATCGTCGGTCAAGAACCGTGACACGACCGCTGTTGATTTGAGACGTACCCTCCATGACCAGTTGATGCGCCCGCGCGACGAGGGTTAGGCCGTTGTTGTGGTTAAACGCCTCGCTGATGTCCTGCCCGAACGTGTACCCCGCTCCGCGAGGCGATATCCCCCAGCCGCACCGGTCGTCGGGGTCGGACCAGAGCAAGTCGCACATGGGACCCTCGTGGGGTACTTCCTGCACACGGTCGATGCTCCGGACATGGTCGAGGGTATCAATGGAAGGTGAGAGGCCTCCGTGGAGGCAGAATATCTGCGAGAGAATATTAGTACATGTATGCGGATTGAAAGTGGCAGATGGGTTAGGTAGGCGCCGAGGTCCTAGGAGTCAAAATCACGCCAGGGACAACCATCGGGTGCCCATCGACGCCACGGACATGTAAGATTTCGCCCTAAAAGGTGTGTGATCACATCCCCGGGGAAAGGTATCACAGATGTTCGGCGAAGGTTATCCCTAGTTTAGCATCCTAGCACTGCAGCACAGAACTGTCCTGCAGCTGGCCTCATACAGCCGCCTGCAACAGATGCAGTTCGGCTGATGGTGCTGCGAAGCTTTGACGGCTGCAGAGGATGTGCGTCGCGTGCCATGGCCCGTGTGTCCCTCCGAGACCCAGCACGTCTGTACAACATGTAGAAAGCCAGATCACTCACTTGGTTTTCGATGAGGGCGGTTAGGGGGAGGTAATCAAAGAGGTCGGTGAAGTATCTCCATACGTTCGCGTTTCCGTACTTGCGGAGGCACTCGTCGTAGAAGCCGTACACCTGCGTAATCTGTCGCGATTCGTGGTTGCCCCGAAGAATGGTGACGCGGTCACGGTAGCGGAGCTTGAGCGCGACAAGCAGGGTTACAGTCTCGACGGAGTAATATCCGCGGTCGACGTAGTCGCCCATGAAGAGGTAGTTCGTGTCGGGCGAGTTCCCCCCGATGCGGAAGAGTTCTGAGAGATCATGCTAGATGGGCATGGGATGTCCAACGAAGAGGAAGTCGGACGGGGTGCCATGTTCAGATGGGGAACGAGGTTACGTATAGAAGCGAGAGGGACGTACGAATTGACCATGAATATCCCCGCAGACGGTCACCGGACATCTAACAGGCTGCACATTCGACTCCTCCATCAGGATCTCCCGCGTCTGAATAGTGCACGGCGCAAGGCATGGTGAGTACGGTCGCATATACCGACGCTGCCCACCGGCGCAGAGCCCGCCTACCGCACCGGTGGCTCTTCGCCTTATCAAACATCAGGAGCGAAGCGCACCTTGTCGCAGAGTTTCTTAACATCGGCCTCGGAGAGCTGTTTGCATTGGCTAAGCTGCGCAACCCAGCCGTCGACTTCATGTTCCATGGTGTTTTGCGGGCGTGGTGGGGGTCGAAACGAGAAAGGTGTGATGGCGGTAGTGGATGATGCGTCTGAGGGCCCACATTGGGATCCATACCTGTGACTCCGCGTGACGGCAGCCTGCACTGAAGTCAAGATGTGACCGTCACGGTCACCATGGACTGCCTCGGTGCAGGAGCCGTCCTGAGCTTGACTCCCTCCATCAGCCTCCGTCTCCTCGCTTTCCACCACATTCCTTCTCTGCTTGCGTTCTCGGGCCCTGCCCGTTCATAGACAAACAGGAGATAGAGCCTCGCAGCTGAACAGTTTTTGCTATGCCTAAGGTACGCCAGGACAGTCTGCGACTGATCGTAACGCTTACCGAGATTTTGTCTACAGAATAAGGGAAAGGTTCGCTAGCATCCCTGCATGTGTGGTTCCCTCACACGATCTAACTTTCTGCGCAATCCAGGGTGGAAAGAACCGGAGACGTGGAAAGAACGAGAATGACGACGACAAGCGAGAACTGGTCTTCCGCGAGGACGGCCAGGAGTACGCACAAGTGATCAAGATGCTGGGTAACGGCCGTCTGGAGGCCCAGTGCTTCGACGGTGAGAAGCGACTTGCGCACATCCGTGGCAAGATGAGGAAGAAGGTGTGTCTCGTCCTGCCAAGTATGTATGGGACACCCTGACCGTCTATTGTGGCAAATGTACAGGTCTGGATCAACCAGGGCGACATCATCTTGCTCTCCCTGCGCGATTTCCAGGACGACAAGGCAGATGTCATCGTCAAGTACACTGCGGATGAGGCGCGTAGCTGTACGTCTCTTTCTCCCCTCAGCCGCTTTATCGGCGGCCATCAATGTGAATCTTATATCCTCGCAGTGAAAGCGTACGGCGAGCTTCCCGAAAACGCGAAGATCAACGAGACCGAGACCTTCGGCGAAGAGGACGGCGAGTGCACATTCGAGTTCGGAGAAGACGAAGAAGTCGACATCGACGACATCTGAAGAACTGTATCTGTATCCCTTGTATTCTCCCGATGGGCATCGCTGTGGTGTAGCAATCACGACCTTCATGTCTCTCTCGTCTGTTCTATCTTCGTTCCCCTGTTGTTTTCATATACATCAGTATACAACCATCCTAGAGCCGTGAGCTCTCACTCCGTATCTTGCATGCGTCGCCCATGAGCATCTGCTGGTGGCGTCGAGCATCGACTGATCTATCACCTCAACCAGGACTCATTCAAAGATTTTGACACGCATCGAAAGAGAAAGAAGTCGTCAGTAGGATCGGGTATAGTAATCCCTGAAACCCGAGTCGTTCAGCGAATGTTGACTGCAAGCAGGACATATACAAACCGTAAATGGGACCATATATACGTCGTTTTGACGTCGGTCGGACGGCGACTCGGACGCGGAGTGGCATCCTCCCTTTTTCATGACCAGACCCGCCATTCGACTGTGATAGGCTCGTCAACCTCCGCTACGGATCCGGATTACATGAAATCTAAGTTGTACTTGCACAACAACCACCTTCCGACGGTCGAGTTCCTCGCACTCTTCGCATTCGATGGCGCTCGCCGCCACGTATCCTGTACAGAGCTGCTTAACGAGTGGAGGAGGCTCGGCGGTCTCGCCAGTCCGGGGGGCGACTGGTGCGTGCCACTGCGCCCAATGCTTACTACCCTCGCCCTCGAATGCCGCGGGGAGACGTGCTCGCCGGACGCGCTAGACTCCGGCGGGGAGATTCTGGCTGCTATGGGCCTTGCCGAAGCTCGTGCGGCGGTCGGGATCCCGCTCGTTCGGCTGCGCCTCTGCGTGGACGAAGACCGCGATCAGGAGGGCCGGGTTGTGTCCGCGTTGCGGAAGTACGATGGAGAAGGAAGGCTGATCGGAACTGACGCCAGCAAGGAGCCCACCAGGGTCCTGGAGCGGTTGTGAGTGGAGGGGACTTGCCGCTCCAAGCAGCCCGTACACATGTGATCAAACATTGTATACATATAAAGTGAAGTAAACGCGTGGTTGTAGTGGGCAGGGAAATATCGGAACTGCTATACATGCGTAAGACATACAGCACGGTGGACTGACTACGCCAATCACCTTCGACGAGGCGGAAATCCGGGAGCCAGTGGGTTGTTGGGTTGACTCTACGCGGGGAGGCTTCCGGGATATATACTGAATCATCGTGAAAATGTGTTACTCAACACGCGCATGAGGAGCACTTACTAACTGGTACGAGGACTTGATAGGAAATGCAAGCATGAATAGCGACCTTCGGAGTCCATCGAGATGACATACTAGTAGACACCGTACGTCTTGAGATCTTGAGATGCCAACGGATGAGTTCAATGAACTGCAAGGAAGATGAACAAACCTGCTTACTTCCTCAAAGATTCATTCTATGGAGCGCTTGCTTTGCCCTCTCCGGAAGGAGGTCACGATTCTTTACTCCCCCGTACCGATGGAGGCCAACCCGAGAGACAGTCTTCACCTCCATTGAACCAACTGCCGCGCTGTATAACCCCGCATCCTTGGCCAGGAAATCGTCGCTCATGATTTCCACAGTGCACTCCTTCGTCAAGAGTCTTTTGCCGTCCTCCGAGGTACCGACCTTCCACTCCTTGCTCCACGAATCCGAGATGAAGTATATCGCAACCTTGAATTCGTATTATCGCTGGTAGAACGTGATCTTCGTCTTGGGCGGGATGTTTACCGTCAAGCTCCTGGTCCGTGACGTCGTCGACGTTTCATGGTCGGTGATTGTCTTCCTCCACGAATTCACGTCAATCGCGAGGGTTTTGAGCTCGGCACCGAGGTTCATCGATTTTGCCACTTCCGCGCCGCTTGTTATGTTTAGTTGTGTCTTGTGTTTATGGTAGTACGTCTGGGTGGCGTCGGTATCGTTCTCGAATGACCACTGGCTCATCCATTTGGCTCCAACAAGGTAGATATCGATGGCTGCATAGAGGGCCTCTTCGGCAGGGAAGAAGTAGATCGTGGATCGGCATGACTTGACCAACGCATCGCCGCCCACAGGTTTGTCTTCAACGTACTTTGAGAACTCGATGATCCGAGTTCGTGAGGTTAGTTTATTATTAATGTTTGAAAGCTGGCCGTATTTGTTACCTCGCAGCCGACTATCGTGATTGGGACAGGTTTGTCCGATGCGTATGCGTATGGAAGGGGTGCGGCTGGGTGTCGACGAACAGTCTGAGAGAAGTTTGCTGGAGCTGCTGCAAGGTATCCTACGAAACAGGATGCAGTATTGAGGCACCAATCCTGCTGGTGAACGTTTGAACACTAAGCTCCGCTGGCGCCGCACGTTCGGCGTTGACCACTTCCCCTTCGTTCACCAGCCGCAACCTTGTCTGAAGAGAAGCAGATGATTTCCGATGTCAGATGATGTCAGAGCCGGTAGAACCTACTTACATACTGCGCAACCAACTCAGAATGTAAGCTGAACGCAGATCTCGGACCGTCCTATTGTGCTGCTGTGTGCCGCGCTATCGGGCTCATAGGACGTGACAGATTGGCTTCCTAGGAGTACTGTCATTGCGGGATCAGATATTGTTGTAGACGTTGATTCTAGCAGTGCCCGTGCAGTGGTACTTAGCTCCAATTGCAGTACGATAAGGTGGAACATCGACAACTTCCGCAAGCTCCCGGCGCAATTTACGTGGGCTGCCCGAGGGTTCCTAAGACGGTCAGGTAGAAATATGCCAATTCTTGCATCCCTAGTATATCCATGTCCGCTGAAAGGTCGAGATAGAGCCTGATCGAGCTGAGAAGTGCGACTCGAGCTCCAGGGTAGGACAACTTGGCGCAGCAGATTTACAGCTACACGCCCGGTGGCACCCGCCGCACGACTATGGCCGTCGCCTGAAACGTGTATGAAGGTGATAATATCGTGGCAGCAAACACAATTTGATAGCGCATACGCACCAGGCCTTCGGTCAATTTTTGCAGAGGCTGCTGGCATGGTCAGTGGAAGAGAGGGAGAGAGAGAGACACCTGGCGCTTATTCTGCGGTATATCGATTGCGGAACTCCGAGAATTCGCGCGCGACTGATGTATATTCGTTGCCCCACTCAGTAATTCAGCGTGTCGATACTAGCAAACCTTCAGTCGCTCAGTGACACTTATAATGGCGAAAAACTTGAACACTCGCATATAACCCGGCAAGGTAAGGTGAATACATCAAGAAACACGGAAAGGATACCGTATCGGCTGGCCTATCCTTGCAAGGACTGAAGCTGAAGTACTGAAGCCGAGGCACTGAAGGATCGATCGTGTACCCTCTAAAGATGACAGTTGAAATGTTGAACGTTGCACCTTTCACCAGTGCGAAATCCAAAACGCACCACTCAAATGCCCATCTTGGAGAGCTGCTGCTTCGCCCACTCCGTAAGGTTCTCGCGCTTGCGCGTGAGCCTGTCGCCCTCGTTGTTCGCGCGCGCAACGGTGTTGACCCGCACGGTGCCCACGCCCTCGTTCGTCAGCTCTGTCTCCGTCGTCAGATAGTCCTCGCTGTTGATCTGCACGGTGCATGTCTTGCGCTCGATGTCGTACCCGCCAGGCGAGCCCGCGTTCCACTCCTGGTGCCACGCGTTGAGAATGAAGAACATGCTCGTCCTGAACGTGTACTGGCGTTGATAGAACGTGAGCGTCGAACGCGGCGGGACGTTGATGGTCATGGTCTTTGTCTCCGAGGACGTCGTCTCCTTCGTCGTGAACGTCTTCGTCGAGGTGTCGACGCCGACCGAGAGGCCTTCGAATGCAGCGCCGACGTTCACGGCGACCGTGACCTCGGTGCCCTGGGTGACCTTGAGCTCGGTCGTGTAGCTATGCTGGTACGTCTGCATGGCGTCGGTGCGGTTCTCCCAGGAGACCTGGCGCATCCAGGTGGTGTCCACGAGGTAGGTGTCCACGGCGGCGTATAGGCCTTCGCCGCCAGAGTGGGTCACGATCGTGGAGCGCTCGGATTTGACCAAGGCGTCGCCGCCTGCGGGCTTGTTCACGATGTACTGGAATAGATATGAGAAAATCAATATTGTTTGAGAAGGATAGAAATGTCACCTGGCTCATGATGAACTGTGAGATGATGTCGACGAGAGAGAGAGAGCTGGTGCGGTGTCAGCGGTGGAGGATGGTGACTCGGATGTGCACTGGGTTGGCGAAGTCAGCAGTGCTGAAATACCCAGTATTTAAGGGCACGACAAACGCGCATATGCCGTCAGTCCTGCGGGAATAACTGGCGCGTCACCGTCGCCCGAGACGTCTTCTCACAGCGGGTGTTTGGATGCAGCCGAGCAAGGAGAGTCAGACACCGAGTGCCAACGAAGGATAAGGATACTAGATTTTACCATTCCAACAGCGGGAGCATAGTTCCGAAGGCCACATTCACGCGGAATAGGCATGGCGCACCGGTCTTAGTTGTGGCGTAGACACAAGGGACAGTGTAACCGTGACAGGGAGGATGCCCGAACCTCGCTAAGCGGCGGCGCAATTCAAAGAGGAAGCGAATAGGTTTGAGGCGTGGGTGACGAGCTCTGCGGGCTGACGATTGGCGACGCAATCCTGTAGTATGCCGAACAGCTTGCACGAGCTGTCTAGTAGGCTCTCCGGGTGCAGGGATATGCCGTTGTGTTCATTACTTACCACCGGTCCTCACCCTCGACTGCCATGTGGAGAAGTGCTCGCCAGGTGCGCTCGACTCTGGCGAGGGAATTCTGGCTACTATAGACATCAGTGCCACCGCTCGCGCGGCCGCCTGGATCGTCCGGGACCCCGCTTGTGCTCCTCTGCCTGGACGAAGATTGCGGTCGGGAGGGCCGATACTATGTTCGCCTTGCAGGGGTATGAGGTCCGGACGGACGATGACAGGAGCCCACTAACTTGGTCGTCGAGCGGTTGTGGACGGAGGGCGTATGCAGGAAGGACGACGATGGTGGTGGCTTGGGGACCACTGTTCACACACTATAGCTACTCATAGATCAGTGGCATCATCATAATGCGTAAATGTGTGGTACAAGTGCAAGTTAGCTCTGTACCGGTACGCTAAGCGTGCGTCGCACTCTATACGGTCTCTTGCGGATGAGCGACGAGCTTCGTCCCGCTGACCTGGTCGTTCTTCATACGCTCGAGGCCGTCGATGATACCGGCGAGGCCATTATGAACCACCTCGACGCGATTGGGCTACAGGAGACAGCAGATCAGCCCACGTTTCACTATGCGCTGCAGTCGTCAAACGTACCACGAGCTTCCCCGTCTCGAGCCACTCCGTCAGTCGGCTGTATAGCGCGACACCGACCTCCCTGTTCTCCGGAGTCTGCACATTCCCAAACGTGCTTACGATCGTCTTGTTGTCGCCCGCTTTCTTCGCGGGAATGATGTCGGGGAGAGACAGGACGAGGTAGCCGCCGGGAACGAGGACGTCGTACGCGAGTGGCTGTGTGTCAGCGAGCGAGATCGCGTCGTAGACAAGCTCGATGGGCTTTCCCCCCCCGATCTTGGTGACCTCAGCCTGGATCGCCGCCGCCGAGAGCGTGCGGTCGATGACGTGCGTCGCGCCGAGCGATTTGAGGAAGGCCTCGTGGCGGAGGGAAGCAGTTGCGATGATGGGAAAAAAACCGGAAAGCTTCGTGACCTGAATGGCTGCGCAAATATGCAGGTCAAATCCGATTGCGATACTCAAATGTGGAATGGAGACGTACCGTACTGGCCAACGGAAGACGCGCCGCCGATGATAAAAACGGGCTGTCCGGCGAACTTGGTGGTACCGCCTTCTTCCCAAGGTGCGGGGAAACCGACGCTGATAGATTTGGCCTGCGGGTTGTGGTTGTACAGGCCAGTCACGACAGTAGCGAGAGCGAGAGCGACCGTCGCAGCTTGATCAGTAGATATGGTATTCGGAATCTACAATACCGCATAGGTCAGTATACCAAACTCGAGTATCGCAGAACCCTCAGCAACGGAACCCACCTTTGCGGCGATCTCAGCAGCGACGACGGCATACTGCTGGAAAGTAGCCCTCGGGTTGTCGAACCACCCTTGAAAGAGGCTGTGATGGAGTGAATACTGATTCGCTTGCATCGTATGCACGCAGACAATGTCGCATGGGTGCCACTCACACCCTGTCTCCTTTCGCGAAGTTTGTGACTTCCGAACCGACCTCCTCGACGAGCCCGGCAGCGTCCGTGCCTCCTACGTAGGGAAATTCCTTGACGAAGTAGCCGAGCGACTGGATCTTCCAGTCGACGGGGTTGAGTGCGGTGGCGGTGATCTTAATGAGAAGGTCCTTTGGGCCGGGGGTAGATACGGGGCGCTCGCGGATAACCCACTCGTGACTTTGCTCGTCCAGAAGAAAGAGAGCTTTATGAGTAGTGGGGGGCATGGTGTAGTTGCGGAGGTGGCTGAGGGTGAGGGTGAGGTAAGTGAGGTGGTCGATGTGGGATGGCGAACTGCGTAGTACTTAGTGTACTTAGTCGATGGTGCTCATTTCTACCCCAAGGCGTCATGGTACTAGTTATTTTAGTTGCATGCACTCAGGCTACGACAGCCCATCAAACTGTGGAAGAAATGTGTCAGCTACACTAAAGATGAAATGGTGACACTATTATGAAGTCAAGAGTAGATGATTAAGCAAGAGGCGAGGCAGGCAGCGTAGCCTAGCCTTAGCAAAGTCCCGAAAGCGCGCAGCACTTGCTCACTTATGATGTCCGTCACAGTAAGCATCTGTAGTATCCCGGTAGCGGATATATATCCCGAAAGTCGCACTGCAGTGCGTAGATCATCGCTAAATTTGCACATGAGTCTAGTAGTGTTCGAATTTGCGCATGCAGCGGCTAGCGTTCACTAGGCGAAAGAACTCACCTGGCATTGCTCAGTGGGAATACGGGGGGAAACAACCGTATTCCTCCTCGGTGTCGGAACAAGAAAGCAACCCAGGCGTCAAGAGTGAAGACATAGAGTATTCCGTTTGCTCTGTGCATGGTAGCGTCGTGGTCCTTCGAAGGCAAACGGATGAATTCGCACGCGATACTGAACGTCTCGGCAAACACCGGCGAACAGGCACTCGCTCGGCGCTCAGCCTGAGATCAGGGTTGAAATGGGTCCACTGAACACTACGGACATGAGTCTTAAGCTACGAGCCTAGTCCGGTCCTTTGCTTTCCATCCGAGTCCTCTGTGCCCAACACGAGCTCATAATTGATCAAAAGGATCCTTCTTCGTCAAAGACTTAATTGCTCAGCCGACATATATCATGACTCATTCGAGGCGATACTGCATATACAACAAGAAACAGGGCGCAGAAACTTGGCCTAGCCAGTCACACAGAAACATGTACCTTCCGGTACTGGTCTCGTTGCGAGCGCTCCGACCAGATCAAGACGAAGCTTGGAGTTTGCAGTCCTTGAACAAACTACTGAACTAATGTTTAGTCTTGACTGCCAGCGTCACAGAACGAATACACGTACCCCCTAAGCACCCATCAGGTTGAGAGTATCCCTGGCCTTGACGGTCAGGCCTGAGCGCTGGACCGTCCCCCTGTCGCTTTCCTTGTTCGCCCGGGGGTAGGTCTTGGGCTGGAACGTGCCCGGCGCGGCGTTGCTCAGCTCCTTCTCCGTGACGAGGTAGTCCCCGCTCATGATCTCCACGACGCACGTCTTGCGCGAGAGGCCATCGCCGCTGACCGCCGCTACATTCCGCGCCACGCTCGCCGCGTCCATCACGAAGAACATCTCGGTGCGGAAGTTGTACTGGCGCTGATAGACCATGGCCTTCTTGCCCGGCGCAACGTCGACAGTGAGCGGCTTCGTCTGCGGCGTCGTCGTCTCGCTCTCGGAGAACGTCTTGATCGAGGCGTCGATGGACATCGGGAGGTCCTTGAACGAGGGGACGAGGGGCACGCCGGCGCCGGTCACCTCCGAGCCCCGAGTGATCTTCAGTTCGGTGGTCAACGGTTGCGTGTACGACTGCGCGGAGCTGGTGGTGTTCTCCCAGGTGCCTTTCAGCACCCAGGTGACGTCGGTGCAGTAGGTGTCGGCGGCGGCGTGCAGCGCCTCCACACCGTGGATGTAGTAGAGCGCCATGAACTTGGTGTTGACCAAGGCGTCGCCGCCTGCCGGCTTGATTACGAGGGCCTGGGAGAAGCCGGTGTTCTGATTATACATATGTATCAGCATAAAATCGACGCTCAATGAGGGGTGATGAAAGGAATCCTTACTACGTTCATGATGGCTTGTGTTGGGTTCTCGAGAGGGGGCGTAAGAGTATCGTTGGGCGTGTCGCGACAGAGGAATGGCTGTTGCTGGTGAACGTCGGTGAGCCCAAGCCCAGTATTTAAAGAAAACACGAGCGGGTTTCTCCCTCAAGTGATCAGTCTTGTCGGGACAATTGAAGCTTCCTCGCCGCCCATCACGTCTGCTCCTAGTGACTTCTCATGAGTGGTGTTTGAGTGCTACCGAGCAATGATAGTCAGACGACGAGAGTGCAGGAGAAACCAGGAGTCCAAATCCCATCTACAAGCAAGCGGATGGAGCCCAGGTCGTGTGTACGTATTGCGGAGATGGCAAATATGCCTCAGTGACATGGGCGGAGAAGGGAAGCTCACCGTGCCTGAAGACATGAGGGGAGACTCACTATATGCAGCGACGGAGTTCAAAGGAGAAGACGACCACGCATGTTGCACGAGCAAGCGAGTTCGGCTCGTGTACAATTTGAGGCTTTCGTTTCCGAGTCCGTCCAAGGATTGTGGCGACGGCAGACGCGTAGAATAGACCGAATATCGAGAGTCAGATGATGAGGGTGCATGATAGGGAACGAGTTCCGGCTCCCTTAATAACAAATCACTGTGGTGGAGGGGGCGCATGCGCGGCATTTTGGCTGTAGTCAATTGCGAAGGAGGGAGCTTCATATAGCAGTGCGACCAGTAGACCAGCCAGAGGACACGCCGTACCTCGCTACCTGCAGTCACGGTCTTTAGCAAGCAGTTCAGTGAGGGAATGAAACTACTCAACGGATACCAATTGGATGAACTGTTGTTGCTGATCTATGGAAGAGAAGTACCAGTAACATCCTGTCAATGTGGTGTAGAGGGTCCTGCCGTCATGGGATCCTCTATAGCGCGACGGCGGTTATCGACGTCCGCACAAGCTCATCACGAGAGTCGCAGATCTAGGTACAACTTGCGCCGCGGCATACGCATTGGAGCCTCATTCCCTGTATAACGCCTAAGATTGAGCCGATCGACCCGCCGCATTCCAATGCAAGACAAAAACGTATACCGGCAGACTGTCATAGATCAACCGTTACGCACGCAGAGAACGTAGTCCCAAAGCCAAGATGTATGGTAGATACTGTACGGTGTTGTAAGGTGACGGATGATGGCACGAGCCATGGTTGTACAGCATGTGCAGACGCGCAAAGACTAGATGAAGGTGAGGTGTATGAGCATGCCACAATGTTCCACGTTAATAGATAGATGCGCGGGTCGGGAAGGAGCATTATGTACTGGGGAAGTATGCGTACTCTGATAGGAACAAGGTTACCACGTAACCACGATTTACGTTGACACATTACCATGCGGTTCAAGAAAGAGGGAAGCGTTTGAGACTGCATTTACGGCGCATGGCCGCACTGCCCGAGCGTCGGCGGACCGGCAGGCGCGGGCTGGGTCATCAGCTGTGGCGACCGTCAGTAACGCGCGATGTTTCCAACCTCTATAGGTACAATATCACTCACCACGATGGTCTGGACGGTGGTGTAGGTGGCCGCGATTACGCCGAACACCATGAGTGCAATGTCCGCAATCTTCTGCTTCCGCGTATGCGCGCAGGCCTTGTAGTGCAGCATTGCCGGGTAGACGTAGCACAGCGGCACACTACATGAGCACGCGAACAGCTCGTCAACATTCAGATCTATTTCGCAAGAGAGGGGTACGCACCAGGCGAAGCTGCCGATGAACGAGACAAACTTGTCTAGGTCAGCGGCACCGAAGTAGCTGAGCCCGGCGCAGAAGACGGCGACGAGTAACCGGAAGAAGTTCTTCTGCCACTTGACGACGACGCTCTGCTTCCCGCTGCGCTCGAAGATGCCGTTCTCCATAATCCGGACGGCGGGGAAGAGCTGCAGCGGGACCGACAGCAGAATCGCGAGCGAGTACAAGAATTGCACCTATAGGAACGACATTCGAGTTAACCGTGGACATGCTAATTATGTCGCGAAGATACTTACAGCTTGAGTGAACTTGCTCGTCGTGTCGAGGTTGACGATGACGACGGTCTGCACGTTTGCACCGAATGTCAAATACGACATGACGCCACCTCCGCAGAACAGGACTACATGAACAGCGTTTCAGTATACATGCAAGAGTAGTACGATACAACGACGTACCCATCAAGAACAACATGACTCCTGTGAGCACCTTCGGGAACTTGCGAGGCTCTTTCATGGCGTCCGTGATGGGAATGACCAGACCGATACCCTCAAACGAGAAGACGGCAGTTCTATGCAATCGCATCAGTGTCGATCAAAAAGATACAGCAGCAAGAGACGTACCCAATCAACAAGGGCCAGTCCTTCGAGTTGAATAGCTCGACATGCGCATGTCCGTTCTTTGCCATAATAACAGCCTCGCTACCGAAGATGTAAATCAAGCCCGCCAGGATGAACGCGTCGGCCACAAGAGCAGTCGTGCTCAGCTTGGCGAGGTTCCGGATGAGCGCAAGAGGTAGGAAGACGATCATCTGCAGGAGAATAAAGTACTGGATACCGAGAAGCTTCGCGCAGTTCGTGATACCCAAGACGAAGGACTGCAAGTTCTCAGATACGAAGATAATGTATGCAGAGACGAATCCGATCTGAGAGACGGTGATAGACGTGAGGATTGCATAGCGCATCCAGGGACCGTATAGTGCGCCACCAATATCTGCAAAAATAATCAGCAGGCGTTACTTATACTACACCCAGAGTTAGACATACCGCCGAAACTGCCAGAGACTACAAACTTCGTCTTGACTAACAGAAGGAAGGAATATAGCGAGATCAACGCGATGAAGGTCAAAACAGCGCTCGAGAACAAAATTCCGCCGTTGAAGAATCTGTACGGAAGTCAGGAATATGCTTAAATCAGTGGCGTCGCCGTCACTTACGCTTTTCCGAGGAACAAGATACCGGTCCCGACGAACGACTTCAATAACTGCAACGATGGTCAGCATTTGCCACAAGCAGGACCTCTCGATTGCATACCATGAGTACCGCATCAGTAACAGAAGCATCTCCATGCGGTCCCAGACTAGACATGCGTCTGCGCTGAGACTTGGAACGGGTCCTGCGATTATGCGGGCGCTGGAGCAGTGGGGATCGCTCAGTTGCCTTGTGACCATCCGAAGACGGGATCGGGGCTTCTGTCAGTAGAGGTGGCGTCTCGCCAGTGCCATAGTCGGAAGCTCCCTCCAGATACTCGGGAGTTTGGACACGCGATTCTTCGTCATCTACGAACTCCTCTTCCTCGATTTCCTCGAGGTCTTCACCGGCCTATACGAACGAGTTCATGTAAGCCAGCGTTAGGGCTTAGTTACAAGGCGGAGATACGCACGAAGTGGCCGAAGATGTACAGAAATTCGATGAAGTTGCGAACCATGGGGCGCTGCACCGCGCCTTCGGGGTCGCGAAGCATGACATAGTTGCGGCGGAAGCCGCCCGGTTCATGCAGGTGTTCGAAGGCTGGATGCGGAAGTTCGGTGCTAGTTGACCCGGCATATGAATTGGAACGCGGGCGCGCGGTTTGCCGCCTCTTATCTGCTTGCCACTTGTATATGCTATGACTGGGGACGAAGTTAGCACACGTTCACACCCCGTGTAGGCGCATACCCCGATGGGCCGAACCGCAGCGTGCACTTTGTACTCACGTAACGTCGGCTCCGGGGGCGTCATAGGGCACAGGGAAGGGGTCGGTGTCCTCCCTCTCGACGCGGATATGAGAAGTGGAGGAACGGTTCGAGAGGATACCCGCATGTCCCGCGTCCGATCCTCCACTAAATGAACCGCGTGCAGGTTGGTCGGGGGTAGCGGGCCTGTTGTTCTGCCGTTCCTCGCGCGATACCAAGTGCTTTCTCACGATTCTTGCCTTATCCTCGTCGGTCAGTTCATCCAGGAGGTTGTCACCCTGGCCACTCCCAGGCGTCCCTGAAGCGGGACGTCGGGCGATGAAATCGCCTGCTGTAAGTCGAGGGCTCGAGGACGAAGCATCGCCTCCGGGTAATGGAATATAGGCTGAGCTCCCTGTCGCTCTAGGGGTACCTGACGGGGTGCCACCAGCGCGAGGAGGGATGTTGGCTGGAGGTGGAGTGCCGGAGTACTGTGCGCGCAGAAAGCGTGGACTTGGAGAGGCAGATATGGGCGTGCCAAAGTTCGGCGGAGTACTCTCTGGGTTCGCCTGCTGCGCCTGTCGCGGACTGGGGATGTCGAAGGGCTTGGAGGGCGAGGACATCGTGGTCGGAGGACAAGTGCGGTGACCCTTCCGTCGGCGTATCGTACGTATCTGGGGCAAGCGCTTCTTTAGACGCCCGATACCCGCCGGCAAAATGGGCACGCGCTGACTCGGTTCCGCCCTCCGACCCACGTGTACATGGACGGTCGTCCTCCCTTGGTCCTCCGGGCTCCCCCGTGGACCATGACCACTGCTCAGCACAACTCGTCCAGGTCTGTACCTTCTTCAGGTGTAGACGCAAGCAGTGCTATTGACAATCACCCCAGATGCCTTGCACAAGGTCCGGAATAAAATGGGGCATCTAGGCGGTGCATGCAAGGCTTACTGCAAGGCTTACTGCACCGCACAGACCAAAACAGACGTTACGGACGCGCGAGGCCTTGACACCCCCCAGGCCACCAGCTGACTTCTTGGATAGGCCTTACACAGTTCTCCGACCAAATTGAGCCCCTGGGAACGTATGCCTCACACACAGCGCGAGCCATAAACGTCTCCGAGGCCACAAATCCGACGCGAATCAATCCGTAGACCGATGTGTAAGGCATCTCGCAAGGTTCTCAGGCGCGAGCTCACGCAAATGTCTCCGTGAATAGCGATGCATATACACACATATCTGAACCTCATTTTGCGAGTCTTAAGATATCGGCGGATGTTTATTTCCCGACCAGCCGCAGATTGAGTTGAGCACGGATCAGCACCGAAGCTCGATCGGCCTCAATTGGTAGAGGTTGTCCCCAAGACAGGTGTCCACTGCACAGGCACGGCGCGAAAGCAACGTTGCTGTACTGAGTTCTTCCACCGTGTGGTACACGGCGAAGATGTTTAATCTCCTTGCCGCACCGCCGACACGAGCATGTCGCGTTTACATAAAGGTATGCATGCCCTCCCCGAGGGCTGTCGTTACTGTTCTCCAGAGCCATCCCATTCCTCCCGTGCTCTGTCAAATAGCGCTGGACGCCATGGCCACTTCTTCTGACACTCGCTCGGCCACCAGGATCAAGCGCAAACCCCCGCCGGCGTTCCCCTACTCGCCCAAGTATCCTCTTCCGGACCCAACCGATCCATTTGCGCCCCTCCAGGTCTTACGGGAGCGCGCCCACTCGTCGCAGAAATATGGCGGCACCAACCCGTCCACCTCGACTCTGACTCATACGCCGCCTATGCCAATAGACCATGTCCGTCTCAACCAACATGCACTACCCGAACTCCCCTCACTACCTCGAACTGTATTACACGCGGCGAAGAGCATCGACGCACTCGACCAATTTAGAGACGGCTACCACTCTGATTTTTCCAGGCCGCCGCGCCCTCCACGTGCGCGGACCCGGCCCGCGAGAGATTCTACATCTTATTTCTCGGATGCAGATATTGGCTCCTCATCGCTTCCGGCGCGCAGACCTCAGGAGCGCGATCAGGAAGCGTCCGATGAGAAGCTGACGAGCCGCGAATATCACTACCGCAGGCGCTCGCAAACTATATCAACCTTCCCTGCCACTCCTGTTCAACCAGTCGCCCAGGAGCTTGCGTCACAGGAGACCGCAGTCGCGCCGGACGATTCTTATCTGTCTAACCAGTACGTCTATGATGATCGTCAATCTCATGGCATTGTCTACGGGCAGAGGAATCAGCAAGGCCACCCACCCCACACCGCGTCTACGATCGACTCCCACACTCACCAGCAGATGTCCTCTGTCCATACCGTACCGACACCCCCCATGACACCGGACGACGGTACTCTGACCTCGAGCAGCGTCAGCGTACATGATCGGCCGCGTTCCCTATCGCCTGAAGCCGACCTGCGAGAACCACCGTCGCCTCCGCCTCCCACGAAGCATGCTACACCGGATAGCGACGTCGGCCACGCAGTACCTGATGTGACGGTGATCTCCAACGGCATGCTAGGACGCAACTTGTCGAAGATCCTCACTTCCGACTTCCCCTCACTGCTCGGAAAGACGGAGCCCGACTCACCTGCACCGCTCCCTGTGCCTCCACCTCGACCGCGTCTGCCTCGCGGTGAGTCCGAACCGGATCCGGAGTGGGGCAGCAGGCGTCGGAGCATCGTCAACAGGAAGGACAGCATCTCGAGGAGGTTCCGCCGGTCGTCGCTGTATAGCCGGGACCGCAAGGTTTCCGACCCATCTCCGCCCGTAACGCTCAGGACGAGGAGGCTTCATGTGCGCGATTCAACAGTACGGGACTCTTTCGTGGAGGGTTCATCCGAGAGCAGGAGCACAGCCACACACAGGGACAGGGAGGCGGCGTCCAGCCACTCGCACGATATGCCCGAAGTAGTGCGTGCCTCGGGCACCGACGGCCCTTCCGAGGGGAGGAAACGGGCGAAGATGGCTCACAGGAAGAGCTTGAGTCATGTCAGCCTGGGGATCACGCCGTTGCCCAACCTCACCTTCGGCCCCTCGCCCTCTCCAGTGGACAATGTGAGCATGGCGAGCACGCTCGTCGCTTATCCCGACTCGGACGAGTATGGAGGGCCCTCACCTCAGCTGTTGCCGCCCCTTCCTCCTATGCCTGTGTATGCTCCCCGGCCCCAGGCTCCCCAGCCACCGCAACCGCCCCAGACAGTCGCGCAGGCATTGGAGCTCACTCCTTTGCCGAAGAAGGACTCGCCGCTTCCACCCATACGGAAAGACACGCGCCTCCCAACTCCGCCCAGGGATGAGCGGTCGATGCGTGTGTCTCGGTCTCCTCCGTCTCCGGAGCCACTGCGTCATCATGCCCGCGATGGCCATCGCACACCGCCAGAGATGGTACGAAGCGCGTACTCGTGCTCTCTGCCTCCCGAGAGTCTCCCGCCCTCGCCTGAGGCGGACGCGCTTCTACTGCGTCCTATGCATTTTCATTCTGATGAACATGACTATGAGCAGTCGTCCCCGTCTCCGCCTCTGTCGTCCAACCCGCTGCTTTCCCGACCCACGTCCGCATTCTCACCCATACCACCGCAAGTGGTTGTGCCGCTCATCTCGCCATCTCCCATCCCGCCACAATACCCCGCACCGACAGTTACGTTCCCGCCCCCTCCTCCGAAATCAGATCCGGCACCTCGGCGAGCGCCTTCGCCAGTTGCACCTCCACATCGGTCCTCTCCCGCTGCACCCCCACGGCGGCCCTCGCCTGTTGCACCTCCACGGCGTCCTTCACCTGCTGTTGTCGCTCAGCCACGTCGAGTACCTTCGCCGGTTGTTCAGCAGCGCCGCGCATCCCCTGTACCCGCTCCTCGCCGTGTGCCTTCACCCCTTCCTCCTGCTCGCCACCATACGCCGACGCCTCCTCCTGCTCCTCGTCGGGTTCCTTCGCCTCTTCCACCTCGTCGAGACGAGCCTCCTACACCAGCGCCTCTCCCGCTCTCTCCTCCTTCGAGGATAGACCACGACCTTCCAACACCACTGCCACAGCCACCTCTACCTCCGCCTCCGCGTGTCAGGCCGCCTGTATACCTCGAAGAACTCCCCCGCGGTTTCTCGGCTCCGCGGGTACCTGAACCTGTCCGCCAGCACACTCCGCCCGTCGTTCAGCCGACTGTATTCACAAGTTACGCGACGGAGTCCCCGCGGTCCTATTCGCCCGTTCCGGAACCTCCTCGGTCGAGGACGCCCCACGAGAGCAGACACGAACAAAAGGATCAGCAGCGTCGCTCGGAAGACCGTCAAGAACGTGCATACCATTCCAGCCAGATCGGTACCAACCTGCAGGCACAAACTGCACAGCCCGCACCGTCGTCCGTCGCGAGCCCCTCGTCGCGCGCAAAGCCATCCAACACGCCACACCCTGCTTCTCGCCAGTACGCCTCTGTGCGCAGAACAGTGCAAGGTCAGTCGTTTGCCGCGCAAAGCCAGCACGCGCACCAGCCCTTCCGCTCCGAGACACCTCCGCCAACGCATCACGTGTCTGCGCGCGCGCAATCCCCCGAGCACACTGTCACCAGCACGACAGCCCGCATGCAGTCGCCCGCGCATCTGCCGCCCGGGCGCGCGCAATCACCACAGCCAGCGGCGATCACCAGTGCTGCTGCCCGCGCGCAATCCCCGCCCGCTACGACCCGCGTTCAGTCTCCGCCCGTCCCGACGACGACCACCGTGACGCGCGTGCCCGCCCCTGCTCCCCCTCCGCCGCCGCCACCGTCTTCCTACACGCACGTACACACGCAAACGCAGACACATGCGCAGATGCACGCGCACCTGCACTCACAGCCGTCGGAGCTGAGCCACGACGGGGAGAACGGGACGGAGGAGTTCGGGCGGACGACGGTGAACAGCGCGAGCGAGAGCATGGTCACATCACCACAGCACCGCGTTTACGCGACATCGACAGAGTCGACCCCGCTCCCGCTGCCCAACACGCCCTCAACAACGTTCTCGCACCCGTATAGGTCGCACGACGCGGCGCGGCACGGGCGCAACGGCACGCGCGGCAGCTCTGCGCCCCGGCGCTCGTCCGGCGAGGCGCGCAGGCATCACCGGCGGAAGGAGGAGCCTGCGGTGGTGACGTTTGACGAGTATGCGGGGCTTACGCGGGAGCAGATCGGGCGGGCGGCCGCGCTCACTGTCATTGCGCAGAATGGCCTCCGTGTGCAGTTCGGAGAGCTGTTCAAGGACCGGAAGACGATCGTGATCTTCATCCGGTATTTCTGGTGCGTTCTCGTCGTCTATTTCCACTGGGCTGGTTGTGCATGTACTGACGTATGTGCAGGTGTGCGAACTGTCAGGACTACATGTACTCCATCTCGCGGAACGTGGACGTCGAGGCTTTGAAACGCGCCGGGATCGACTTCATCCTCATCGGTAACGGCTCGCATGGGATGATCAAGTCTTACCGCCGTACGTATTGACCATCTGTTCACTGTATCGACGCTGACACCAATCATGATGTAGACATATTCCGCACGCCTATCCCCATGTTCACTGATCCTTCTCTCCGGCTGCACGCAGCGCTAGGAATGACGCTCCGTACGAACGACCCCGGCCCGGACAGCGAGAAGGGTGACTACTGCAAGCATGGTCCCATCGGCGGTCTCGCCATGGTTGTCCGCAATGCGCTTCGCGTGGGCATGCCGGTCTGGGAGAAGGGTGGTGATGCGTCTCAACTCGGCGGCGAATTCGTCCTGGGCCCGGGGTAAGTGACGCTCAGGACATCCTTCATCATCCATCGCTGACAATTCGACTTTCAGCCTCAATTGTTCCTTCGCGCACCGCATGACCACCACCCGGTCTCATGCACCAATCCTGGACGTCCTCATGGGAGCGGGTTACCACTTCTCCATCCCAACTGCGCCGGACGGCGCGCCCACTCTTTCCCCTCAGGAAGAAGAAGCGTGGATGGAAGAGCGCCGCCGTAGCCTTGCCCGCATGCACGCTCGGAAAGAGAAGCGGCGCGAGATCGGGCCCATGCCGAGCCCCGGGCGGCACCCGGACGAGGCCCATCTGTACGAGCCGGAGCTGGGCTACAGCCACGGAAGCGATTCGGACAGCGGAAGCGTCAGCGCGCAAGGGAGCTGGACGTCGAACGCGGAGAAGCGCGAGGTGGCGGCGCTCGTGGCGCAGCGGGAACGCGAGCGGGAGCGGGAGCGGGAGAGAAAGCGCATGCCTGCGCCCGTCGCCAAGAAGGTTGAGGCTCCTGCGAAGGAGCGCCGCGGGTCCAGGGGGCTAGGGCTGCACGTCTCGAACCCGGACGACCAGTACAACCACTACGATCGCGCCGAACGGGAACCCCACCACCGCAAGCATCATGGCTCGGCTCGGGTGCAGGTCGCTCACCAGGAAGACACGCCCGAGTGGGGCAGTGGAACTCTGAGCCTAGCGTACATCAATGAACTGGGGAGACGGGAGGACGGGTATGAGACTGTGGATGAGGAGACGCCCGCTACATATTCTTATCGTCGCGACTGAAGTCTCTGGTATGTGTCCTTTTGTTGTGCTGTTTCAGGAGACTCAACCGTCCGCGCTTTGTGCTCCCCTGCCCAGTGCAGCCGCTGTACATTGTCTTGTCTGCCATTCCAGTGTAGCGCTATATCTATCATTATTCTACCTTTATATTATCAATTACTTGCAACTATCCCGGGCACTCCTCCCACGAAGGACTTTCGGACAACCACTCTTCCGACGCGTTTCATGTAGAGCGACTGATACATCCTATGGTGAGTACGGTTGGATTTTGGATTCGAGTGGCAGCGAGCGAGCGTCTGCCGCCGGCGTTTGCCGAAGAGTTCAGTATCGTGTCTTTATAATATGTACGCCGCTATTAATCCGTTTGTCTTCGTACCACGACGACACGTACGGGACAATTATGGAATCCTACTCGTTCTACTCCTACCGACCCAATCTCTCAATCGCTTCAACAATGAGCCTCTCCGTCGCTGTATATAGCGAATCTCCATGGCTTCTAGCATCGTGGGCTTCCCTTATCCCGCGCGCACGTCTCTACTGAAGCTGTGTGTCATCGTCATAATATATAGACTCCTCACTCTGACTAGGACGTAGCACTTTGTGATGTCTATGCAGTCTACCGGGGTAATTACCTGCTTCTCTTTCTCTCTTGCTATCGAATGCGACGGCCCCATACTGTACACCTGTGACGATCGTGAGCGAGCCCGGACGTAACGGCTGCCGCAGAGTTGAGCCTGAGCGCGGGACCCTCCACGCCGCACTGACGGGATGACATCTCTTCTATAGATCAGCAATGACAATTGCAAATGCTCGTTCAAGCTCGAGCTAATGTCCGTTGAGTAGTTTCGTTTCCTTCCGGATCTATTTGGTGCTAAAGACTGTGGTTGCAGGTAGCGAGATACGGCGTGTCCTCTGGCTGGTCTACTGGTCGCACTGCTATGAAGCTCCGAGCTCCTTCGCAATCCAGTTGAGCCAAAATGCCGCGCATGCCCCCCTTGCATCACAGCGGTTTGCCATTAAGGGACCCGGAACTCATTCCCTATCATGCATCTTCATCATCTGACTCTCGATATTCGGTCTAATCTACGCATCTGCCGTCACCACAATCCTTGGACGGAAACGAAAGCCTCAAATTGTACACGAGCCGAACTGTACAACAAGTGTAGTCGTCTTCTCCTTAGAACTCCGTCGCTGCATATAGTGAGTCTCCCCTCATGTCTTCAGGCACGGCGAGCTTCCCTTCTCCGCCCATGTCACTGAGGCATATTTGCCATCTCCGCAATACGTACACACGACCTGGGCTCCATCCTCCTGCTTGCAGATGGGATTTGGATTCCTGGTTTCTCCTGCACTCTCGTCGTCTGACTTGCACCACTCGGTAGCACTCAAACACCGCTTATGAGATGTTTCTACGAGCAGATATGATGAATGGATCAGCAAGCGGCAGTTGTCTCGACAGACGTGACCACTCGAAGGACCAACCCACTCGTGTTTGCTTTAAATACCGCCCACGGGGCTCACCGACGTTCACCAGCAACAGCCACTCATCTGCCATCGACACCTCCATCGATACTCTTACGCCGGCCCCTCTACAGAACCTAGCACAAGCCATCATGAACGTAGTAAGGATTCTTGAGCGGTCATTGAACGTCGATGGGTATGCTGACACATATAACCAGAACCCCGGCTTCTCTCAGGCCCTCGTGGTCAGGCCAGCAGGCGGCGACGCCTTAGTCAACACACAGTTGCTGGCGATCTATTACATCCACGGAGTCGAGGCGCTGCAAGCCGCGGCCGACACCTACTGCACCGACATGACCTGGGTGCTGAAAGGCTCCTGGGAGAACACGACCGGCTCCACGCAGTCGTACACGTACCAGCACACGACCGAGCTGAAGGTCACCCAGGGCTCGGAGGTGACCACGGGCGGCGTGCCCCTCGTCGCCTCGTTCAAAGACCTCACGATGACGGTCGGCTCCAAGACCAAGACGTTCTCGGCGAACGAGACGACGACGCCGCAGACGAAGGCGGTCACGGTCGAGGCTGCGCCGGGCAAGAAGGTGATGTTCTATCAGCGCCAGTACAACTTCCGCACCGAGATGTTCTTCGTGATGGACGCGGCGAGCGTGGCGCGGAACGTAGCGGCGGTTAGTGGCGACGGCCTCTCGCGCAAGACGTGCGTTGTGGAGATCATGAGCGGGGACTACCTCGTCACGGAGAAGGAGCTCATCAACGCCGAGCCGGGCACGGTGCAGCCCCACACTTACCCCCGGGCGAACAAGGAGAGCGACAGGGGGACGGTCCCGCGCTCGGGCCTCACGACCCGGGCCAGGGACGCGCTCAACCTGATTGGTGCTTAAGGGTACGTGTATTTGCTTTGTCCTCAGCCGCTTCTGACCAAAACTGAACGGTCTGGTTCTCCCTAGGCCTTCGAGCTTGAAGCTCAAGCACGCTTCACTGCCCTGATGTGGTCGGGACGCTCGCAACTTCGAGTCTGGTGCCTGCGGCGACTTGTGTCTGGGTGGCTGGCTAGCACAAGTTCTTGCGCCATATTTCTTGTCATGTATACAAATTATCGCAGCGAATGAGTCATGATGTATGTCGGTGGGATATGTTCAATACCTGTATCTTTCACTATGAGTGCCTATAGCTAGATAGAGCGCTAGACAAATCCGCCGAGCTTCTTACCAGGGTCCGGCGCTACTAAACCTTACCATGGTACCATCTTACCACGACGCCTATGCGACCTTTGACCGCACCGGTGAGCATCCACAGGGCTCCCCTCGAGCACCGAGCAACCAGTTTATGCAACAAGCGTGGTGGTTGTCTTCGCCGAGTCTTCTCTGAACCCCGTCACTGTATGTAGCGAATCTCCTTTCATAGCCGAGTCCCGCATGGTGAGCTTCCCTCTGCACATGTCACTGAAGCTTAGCGCTTATAGTGTGCCATCGCCACAATAAGCACCCGTCGCTCTGCAGCACTGGAAGAGTCTGCCGGTAGTATGCTTCCTTCCCATTTTCTCTTACTATCGAATGCCACGAAGGCCCCACAGCCTACTGTACGCCAGTGATGCTCGCGATGACCGAGTCCGAACGTCGACAACGACCGCCGCGATAGAGTCTGATGAGGGCTACGCTCGTACCGATAGGATGGTATCTATACATCTGTTCTATAGATCAGTCGCGTCGATTAATCTGATTCTACGGTCAAACATTCAAGCTCGAACCTTCGGCCCTGTCTGTTAAGTAGTAGTTTCGATTCCCTTCAGTGGATTTCTTGCTAAATATCGTAGTCGCAGGTAGCGAGGTGCGGCTTGCTCGCGACCAGACTACCGCTACCACTGCGATGAACCTTCCTCTTCCGCGACCGACATGCACGACTCTGCCAAGACGCCGCGCATGCCCCACTGCACCTGGGCGATTTGTCCCTTTAAGGGGACTGGAACTCGTTCCCTATCCCGCATCTAACCCTCGGTATTCGGTCTATCCTACGCATCTGCCATCGCCACAGTCTTTGGACGGAAACGAAAGCCTCATTATTGTACACGAGCCGAACTCGCTTGTTTATGCAACCAACGTGATCTTTTTCTCTGAACTCCGTTGCTGCATATAGTGAGTCTTCTCTCAAGTCTTCCGGCACAGTGAGCTTCCCTTCCCTGCACATGCCAATGAAGCCTATTTGCCATCGCCGCGATACGTACACACCACCTGGGCTCCATCCCCTTGCTATGTGGATGGTATTCGGACTCCTTGTTCCTCCTGCACTCACGTCGTCTGACTTTCACTTCTCGGCAGCACTCAAACACCGCTATTGAGAAATTGCCACGAGTAGACGTGCTGAACGGTGAGAAAGCAGTAATCGTCCCGACATAAGTGATCGCTTCAAGGACAAACCCGCTCGTGTTCTCTTTAAATACTGGGCCCGGACTCACCGACGTTCACCAGCAACAGCCACTTCTCTGTCCCGACACGTCCAACGATACTCTTACGTTCATCCCTCTCAAGAACCTCACGCAAGCAATCATGAACGTTGTAAGCATTCCTAACATCGCCATTCATCGCGCGTCGACCGTGTACTGATACACATACCCAGAACAACGGCTTCTCCCAGTCTCTCGTGAACACGCCTGCAGGCGGCGACGCCTTGGTCAAATCGGCGCTCATAGCGATCTATTACACTCACGCCGTCGAAGCGCTCTATGCCGCCGCGGACACCTACTGCACCGGGATCACCTGGGTGCCGCAGGGCTCCTGGGAGAACACGACCACCGCCGCCCAGTCGTTCACGTACCAGTACAAGACCGAGCTGAAGGTCACTCAGGGCTCGGCGGTGACTACCGGCGGCCTGCCTCTTGCGCTTGAGTTCAAGGGCTTCGCGATGACTATCGACGCCTCGACCAAGACGTTCTCCGAGAACGAGACGACGACGCCGGAGACGAAGCCGCTCACCATCAACGTCGCACCGGGGAAGAAGGTGACGCTCTACCAGCGCCAGTACAACTTCCGCACCGACATGTACTTCATCCTCGATGCGGCGAGCATGGCGCGGAACGTGGCGGCGGTCAGCGGGGGCGGTCTGTCGCGCAAGACGTGCGTTTTCGAGATCATGAGCGCGGACTACCTCGTCACGGATAAGGAGCTGAGCGGGGCCACGCCGGGCACGGTGCACCTTACGACGGTCAACCGAGCGAACCAGGAGGGCGACAGGCAGACGGTCCAGCGCTCGGGGCTGACGACCAGAGCGGTGACCGCTCTCAACCTGATGGGAGCCTAAAGGTACGTGTGTTCGCTCTGTGCTACTTCCGAGCAAGTCTGAACGGTCTGGTTCGTCTCAGGGCTTCAAGTTCCCCAGTCGCCCTCACCTGGTCGGAGCTCAAGCTCTCGCAACGAGTTCGGTACTAGCGGTCAGATGCGCCTGTGCTGAAACTTGAAGCTCCTTCGGCTACGTTTCTTTTTGTAAACATAGTATCGTCGCGAATAAGTCATGATGTATGTCGGTGGGGTATGCTTGATACGTGTGTCTTTCACCCTGAGTGCCCATACCGTTTAGTAGCTGAACAGAGCGCTAAAAAAATTTCCGATCACCAGCGTCGCTACATACTCGTCCGACAAAGAGGTTGTCATTCGCTGGTCCGTTGGCCTTTGCGTATACTTAAGTACTATGATAGTACAGCTCCAAGTTCGGCAGGGTCATTGTCCGCACTCGACGTAAATAATGCCATTTGTATGCAGTGCGCTAGAGTCCACTCACAGTAGTTACTGTTGACGCGGTGTAGAATATGGTACTTGAGTGATTGAGCGAGGTTGGAGAATCACGTTGAGATATCCGAGTCCACCGTACTGGTGGCTACTGGTGGCGGCCGTGCCGCGGCGGTACATACTACTTAATCTAGGCGCTTAGACGTTGCAGCAAGGTGCAGGCTGCCGCTCGTCAGCTTCTTCTTCCCACCACGACACACAAGCGATCTTCAACTTCATCATCCGCCGAGGAAGAATGTCTGTATCTCGCCGGAATGGACAGGCGAGTGAGAATACTACTTAATAATACTGCAATGCCATCTTGAACGTTCGTTCAGCTCAAAGGGCAAACGTCTCCAAGCATTCATATGGGCATGCACCTGGCTCAAGCAGTCCCTCCAACGCGCCGGCACAACTGCGAGGAAACAGTACAAGGACATGGCGACCGCGGGCCACAGTGTATGCTTCCCGAGAAAGTCTCGCAGCTCCAAATCACCCCAGATCGCATTGTATCCCCCAACTCCCTCCCGCCAGAGCTGCTGCAGCTCATCTTCGAGCGCGCGGTCGATACCGCCGATACTGCCCCAAAAGCAAATGCCCAACTGATTGACATCACGCATGTTGGTCGGTACTGGCGTGACGTCGCGCTACACACGCCCACCCTCTGGTCGCACATCGCGCTCACGCATTCGGACGCCGTCAAGGCTTTCCTGAAGCGGTCCCAAGATCTGCCTCTGCGCAGCTCCGTCGACGCTACCCCAGAGGCTTTAGCGAATCCGAAACACATGTTCAATCAAGTGCTCCAAGCACTCCTTGCACAATACGGCCGCACATCCAGCTTCAAGGTCAGCGTTTCGCAGTCGCACGCCTTCGACTTCGCAATCAAGCGCATCGCGAGCGCCCGTGCGCCCCAACTCGAAAAATTGTGGATCGAGCGGCTACCAGCCCCCGACCCTCTGGTCTCCCCCGAGAACCGTCCCACCGATTTTGACGGTGTGCCGCGGTTGCGGTCCCTGACGTTCTCTGGAGAGTTCCTGCCTTGGTACCCTAGAGGACCGAACGCGTTGACGGAGATCGACCTGACGAACGCGCTACACGACGTCCACGCGATGGTGAGTCTGCTCAGCCGCAGCCCCTCCCTCGAACGGGTGACCGTCGGCGGCTCGTTCAACGAACACACAACGCGCGACCCACGCAAGGTGACCCTCACCCGCCTCAAGAGGCTCCGCATGCACAGCTACCCCATACGAGGCATCGCTGCGCTTCTCCCGAGCCTCATCCTTCCCTCCAAACACACGGACATTTTGCTCTCTTCCCCCTGGCACTATCGTGACGACGGCGGGTTCTCGGACATCATTCCTGCGTACGGCGGGGCGCAGCCGCTCGACTATGCGGTTCTCCAGGGTCTGCGGCGCGTCGACCTCTGGGGAGGCTACGGTGATCAGACGCTGTGCGCGTATCGCAGCAGCGACGTCGACGATCCCGCCGAACCAGCGGTGGAGGTCAAGATTTCGAGGTACCGGTCCACCAGCGAGCGGTTCTTCGTCAACTGGCCTTTCGACGCGTCGAGCGTGGAGACCATCACCATTTTGGGCCACCGCGATGTGTTCGGAGTAGCGCCGCGGGAGCTGTGGGGGGCGATGCTGGCCGCGGTTCCAGCCCTAAAAACGTTGCGCGTCGAGAAGATAGGTAATTCAATGTTCGATGACCTCATCCTAAGGCTCGGATCGCGGCCTCTGTGCAATCAACTGGAGACGCTCGTGTTGAAGGACGTGATACTGGACAGGCCGG
Organism: Trametes pubescens; assembly: GCA_001895945.1. Lineage (NCBI taxonomy): Eukaryota > Fungi > Basidiomycota > Agaricomycetes > Polyporales > Polyporaceae > Trametes > Trametes pubescens. The sequence continues at coordinate 135,900 of MNAD01000215.1, read as the reverse complement.
CGTGGAAGGCGTTGATGGACGTTGTCGCGAGCCGATCGCCCGCGGTCGGAGGGTGCTTGTCGCACGTCGCGGTGTCCTTGAAGGGGCCTGCTGTCTGGGGCCAGTCGACCTCGCGCAGGATGAGGGAAGCGGGGGTGGAACTCGTCCTGACCGCGTCCGCGTAAGTTTGATGTAGAATCAGGGATGTACCAAATACATGTCTACCGAGCGCATAAGCGCAAGAGTAGTTACATGTTTGCTAGTCCCCTTTTCGTCAGGACACGATCAACAATCGCAGGCGACAACGTCGAGGCTGAAAATGCAAAATGTGCGGATTACAACTTAGGAGTAGGCACCCATTCATCTTCCCATACATCGCCTTCGTAGAGCGTGGACACGTAGCATTCATAGGCTTGCAGTCCGCAACCTGCCGCAGACATACATAACATACATACGTACAAGCACAGAACCGGCCGGGCAGTCGTAAAATCACAACACAAACAGAGAATGCGCAAGCACATCGTAACGGGGGCTCATCGGGGCCGTCTACCGATCGTCATCTCGTAACTCGTTAAGTCCGTCCATACCATTACCAACGACCAGCACGCCGACGCTCAGTTGAACATCGGCGTGACCTTCCTGCTCCCGGGAACCGGAGGCCTCTGCTCGCCGCCCGCGGCCAGCGCGGTCTGGCTTGCGCGCGCCGGGTACGCCATGGGGTGCGCGGGGTATACGGGGTGCGGGAGGTACCCGCCCGACCGCTGCTTCGTCGGCGTGGTGGGGTTGCTGCGCGATGGGTGCCGCATGGGTGGGGGTGGCGCGACGTGCAACTTGCGCATCGCCGTTGGCGGTTGGCCGACGATCCGTGAGAGGCTCCAGGGGATCTCGAGCCCGGAGTGGCCCGCGGCGGAGACGTACCGCGCGATCTCGAGGTGCAATGTCGGGTAGTACGTTGTCGACGCTTTCCGCGCGATCTGCGAAATGTAGAATCATCAGCCACGGCACATGTCTGAACGCAAAGATACACGTACCGACAGGATGCGCTCGACACCAGACTGGAACATGTCGTGGTGGAATCGGTAGGCCGAGTGCTCGTGTTCCTTCGGCAAGTTCAGCGCGTGAGCGTAACTCGCAATGGCGTTGACGAATTTCAGGTGCATCGTCTACGGCAACATGTCAGGACTCAATCTGCGAATGTTTATTTATACGTGCTCGACTCACCATGTAGCACATCGCCTCGAACTCAACGCCACCCGTCATGCCACCGGGCGCGCGAGGCTTCTCGACCTTCGCCTCGTCGGTCTCCGAAAGGTCCCAGATCGTGTTGCTTGGGTGACAGAACACCCAGAAGTAGTCCCTGCAGACGTCGCTCATCTCCTGCAGGTAGGTCTTGTAGATCCTTGGCCGGTGCAGCTCCTCGATGAACGCGTGAGGCTCTATTGGCGTGCCAGGAGCCTCGCTGGGCGGGGGCGCGCGAGTCAAGAGGAGGGCCTTCAGGAGGGAGAAGAGGGTTTGGTGGGGACGGGGGAGGGTGATGAGGCTGCTCGATGATGCCAGTGACGTCGAAGACAGTTCCCAGGGTACGGACTTCGCGCGCGAGTGGGTTAGACCCGCAGTTGGGCTGCCGTTGGAGGGCAGCGAACCGAGCGGGTATAGGTCGAAGAGCGAGAGGAGTAGCTCGACGATGAGCTGCCGCGTCCCAATCTCTCCTGGCCTCTTGTCGGAGTACAGCAGCGTGACCAACTTGTCGAACGGTGCCGGACAAATTGCCCGGAGTGCATTGCACCCTACTGACGAAGTCGTGAGGGCCTTTACACACCGCAAGAGCTCATGGAGCATCTGATCGTCATGCTGCTCCTCCCTACATTTTCGGTAAGTCTTCAAGATACAAAATTGAGCGACCCGAATTGACTCACCTCCATTCCACATCCAAGATCTCGTTAAGACGGGTCAGGATAGCCTCGTATCCGCCTGCTCGCACAAACACATCCGTCCAGCTGCAATATACATCAGAGATGGTTCGTGAAGACACGACAATGGCAATGACCTTGCGGACTCGTTCCGAAGAAGCAGCCGAAGCTTCTTCACCACCTCGATGTCCAGGGTGGTGCTGGAGTGGGCGAGAAGTATGCTGACATACTTCTCCGGCGTGATCACAGCGGCCTTCTTCTTGTCTTTGTTCGGCTTCAGAGGCGCGATGGGGACAGGCGCGGCGTCAAAGGCCTGCCGCCGAACATCCATGGACACCCCTCCCGAGTGTCCCGAAACGAAACGGCGGCTGGGAGCGGGGGAGAGGTCATATTGCTCCAACGACGGCTTCTTGTGCCGCGGAGAAGCCATTGATGCGAGGGACTCGCTGCTGTGTGCCTTGCGCAGGCCACGAGGCGTGAGGGGCGGATTTGCCGATGCGGGTGGCCTCATCTGCGCAAGGACATGAGAAGACTTGAGGAACGCCGCCTTCACCGACGGATCCATCGTGGCCAGCTTTGGCCGCAGTGTGGACGGGATCTGAAGATCGTCCTGTGGAACAAGTCGCGTCAGTGTCATGCTCGTAGCTCTCTTAGCCACCAGCAATGCGAGCCGCTCGTCGGAATGGTCTGGTTCCCACTCCGGTGGATAATCATAGAGCAGAGAGTTAGTGTGGCGACTGCAAGGATTGGTGTTGCCGAGTTCGCGTAACATCCGCAGAGACGAGCGTTCGAGAGGGAAGGAAGAGGTCAACTCACCAGCAAGCGTTCGAAGTCCTCAGTAGATAGCGGCTCGTCGCCTTGTTGCGCCTTGCCTTTGGTCTTCTTTCTCTTCTCTGTACGCAGTTTCGCATTGGAATCGGAGGGGGCATTGTAGGTGAAATAGTTCTCCTTGCCGTTTGGCTCGGATTCCGTTGGGTCGGTCGGGGTGGTGAGCATTTGGAACTCTGCAGCGGGGATGCGGCGCGAGGGAAGGATGCTTTTGAACATGGTGTCGCTTTATAACAGTGCGAGGCTGAGAGGAGGGAGAAAGGAGAGAGAGAGAGAGATGGAGGAGGAGAGGTGACAAAGGACGAAGGACAACGTTACGCCCCTCCAGACGCTCAAGTTGAACAACCGCCGCGTGGCTAAGACGCGTATGGTCACGTGCTCGCGTCTCATATTGCGGGCGTCTGTCTGACAAGCGCCTGCAGCTTGCTTTCGGCAGTGCCAGTGATTGACTTCTCCTGGCAGTGGCAGAGTCCCACCGGTGTCAGCTTGCGGAGAACCACGCAGAATCATGCACGACAGCATCAGAACCCTCTGGCATACGCAGGCCGTGCTACCCCTTGGCCTACCACCACCACCACCACCACCACCACCACCACCACCTTGACAGCGTCGCCTAACCTCCCAGTCACTGCAATGGTCAACTCATCCTCATCTAGTACCTACTCGCGCGACAGTGCAAAGTCGCTCGAGAAACTACCCCGACGGCTGCTCCCGGAAGACTATAACGACTTCGCCCCGGATTGGTCGGTATACGCCTCTCGCATGAGGGCGTACGACGAGGCCATGGTTCGCGGCTGGAAAGAAGAAATCGACACGCTGCTCGTTTTCGTAAGTGACATAAACACTTCGTGCGCACAGGCACGCACTCATGCCAGGACGTCAGGCCGGTCTGTTTTCTGCGATAGTGACCGCATTCAACATCGAAGCGTACCATCTATTGCAGGACGATCCTACGCAGGCGTCCATGCAGATTCTCCTGCAAATAAGCCAACAGCTTGCCTCGTTACAAGCAGCCGGAGCCAACGCGACCACCCTACCTCCGAGCTTCCAAATGAATACGAACTTTCGGCCTTCAAGCCAAAGCGTCCGAATCAACGCGCTCTGGTTCTCCAGTCTTGTCTTCTCTCTGTTCTCAGCTCTGGTTGCCATCATCGTCAAGCAGTGGACTCGCGAATACATGGCCGCAGTCTCGCTCTCCCCGCGAGATAGCGTCCGTCTGCGCCAACACCGTTTCGACTGCATGGTCGCATGGCACGTCCCGGAGATCATGGCTCTTCTCCCCCTCCTGCTCCAAATTTCCCTCATCCTCTTCTTCGTTGGGCTCATCGACTTCCTATACCTACTGCAGACCACTGTAGCAGCCATCGTAACGGTGCTGATTGCGGCTGCGCTGCTCTTCTACGCAGCGACCACCCTGATACCCGCTTTCAACATCCGCTGCTCCTACAAGTCCCCTCAGTCCTGGCTCTTCGTCCGCATCAAGCGGAATCTCGTGGACTGGTGCTACAAGGCGAAGTCGCGCTTCCAAGACGCCAGCGTGTGGTTTTCTGCCGGCACCACCCTGCTACCGAACTACTCGCACTGGAGCGAATGCGACCACGCGGTGATGGCGGGCGAACAGGACGCGCTCGACCTGAAGGCGCTGGTCTGGATCCACTCGTCGTTTACGGACGATGACACCCTTGACACCTTGGTGCCCTTCATACCGGAGCTAACTCCTGATCATGCCGCCATGCTCGTCTATACCGATCTCGCCAGCAACATACACCTCCCGGCGAAGACCTTCATCGACCTTGTGCGCTCGCGCTCACGCCCCTCCGCCCAGCTCCTTCGCGACGCTGGAGCAAGACTCCCGAAACGCACGCGCAAGCGCAGCGTGCATATGCTTCTGAAGCTACTCGAATACATCCCTCGCGACCACGATCCCGCGCATCTCGGGGCGCTCGACGTACTATGGACGCTCTGGGAGATCTGCATGGGTGCCTGCGATGCGGACGAGCAGGACCCCGAGCTGTACAGGACGGTACTGAACGGCGTTGCGGAGCTCCTAAGCGAGGACGAGCCATTCCGCCTGCGCCGCGCCGCGCTCAACCTCCTCTGGGAGAGCGCGCACCAGTGGACGTACCTCTACTGCCCCTCAGGTACGCTCCGCCTCATCCCTAGCTCATGCACATTTCATGCTGATTCACCACCCGCCCTACAGCCGTGAGCAACGTGATCTCCTTCGCCTGCGCCTCGCGCCAACACCGCCTCTCAGACATGTTCCTCAAAGCCTGCGCCGTCGCGCTCCTCCTCGCCCCAACTCTGAACTGGCTCGACGACGAGCGCGCGCCGCACAACCGCCAGCAGCTGCACGCGCTCCTGCGCGACCTCGCGCGCGTGCTGCAGCGCGGGAACGCGGACGGGACGCGCTACGAGGCGCGCTGCGTCGGCCGCATCGCGTATGGGCTCGCGCTGCTCGTAGAGAAGGGCGTGGGCGTGGTGGTCGAGCCGGAGCTAAGCGCGGCGTTGTTGGAGAGCGTGGAGTTGGGATTGACGGGGCTGACGGCGGAGGAGGAGGTGAGGGCGTTGGGGGCGCTGCATCAGGCGTGTGTGGGCGGGGGGAGCGAGGATGGTAGCCTTCGGAGCTCGCGCCGCGGGCCTGGGTCGGATGGGGGTTCGTCTGGTAAGGCTGGCTAAGTTCACAGGTGCTTGTAGTTCTGTTGTGGCCGTACGTTCCTTCCTTGTACTATATCCATGCACAGCTTCGCGATGACTACGTTCCAAACAGGCGTAGTGCAGACTCGCAGAGTTCCCTGGGTCTGGTCTGGTCAACTTGGCGCCAGTTAAACCACCAGAGCTCTTGTGTAGTCCAGGCCGGTATTCCCGGAGAGGCGAAGCAGCACAGATATAGTGCAATATGGCGTTCTTGGACGTGAGCATATATTGGCCGATGGCAGACTGGGGTGACTGCTGCTTAACGTTAACTTGTAGGAAGTACAGATATAGGTCATCGAGCCAACGCCCAAGCTCCCACTCCAACCCTATCGCATCTGTCGTACTGTGGGCATCTGGACGGCCCCGCGGGGCATAGCGGTGTCCGCCCCGCTCGAGTGCCACTGAAGCTATAAGGTCAGGCGCCACGACGTGTGTGAGACTTGTGGGCACATGCTCACCGCAGGACGGCGTTGCTCCGGATTTGGAGGTCGCAATATGGCAACTCGAGCTATACGTATTCACTTTGCACCCTCGGGGGTATCGTAGTTCTCGAAGCTGTCGGAGGCTCGGAGTGTCGAGGTGGAGAAGCTCGTGGAGTGCCTGTGTAGATCCCAAGAATCATATGCTTGCCATTGCATGCGCATAGTATATAATTACTTGGTAGGCGGCGGCGATGTCCAGCGGTCGCATACGGTATGCGGTGAACATGCCCCTGTTCGAGGCGGCTGTGTCTAGCAGGATATTATGTCAGTTACGTTGGTCCCATGAGGTCTTTGTCAAGAGCTCCTACCGGCAACTTCACATATGGGCCGCCCATACATGGGTAGAGTTCGGGTATCTTCTCACATGGCCCCGTGCAGCCGTACACAGCATATCACCCCAGATCCGAGTCGAAACGAGGCTAAGCGGGGTGGACGAGCGTCGTATTTACGGAGGGTGGTGGACGGCCCCGTGCCTGACAATAATTTGCACTCGCCTCCGCGACCACAGGCAGCGTTTCCAGAGTTTCCTGGTGGAGTGGAGTGGTCGCTAGACTAGCCCGTTTCCCGGAGTCTTTCGTTGCCGCCGTCGCTCCCCGGCGTCCCACACCGCACACGCCCTCCTCCTCTGCGTCAGAGCCCTCTCTCTCCTGTCGATCCTCCAGCCTGCTGCTTACACAGAGACTCGAACACCGCCGCCACGAGCCCGCTCTGCCCCTGCGCCGTCATCGAGAGAACGAAGTGCCGGCGGAACGTGGTAGCTGCTGACGTCGGTGGCTCCTGAAGATAGTAGGGCGCTGATTCGCCGCTGGGCCTGAAGCAGGATCGGAGCGCAGAGTCGCAGAGGGACAGGGTCTGAGGAGAGACGACGAGACAGGCAGAGAACGAGTACCGGAGAGAGACGCTGCGCCGGGATCATCATCGCGATCTGACTTCCGCGCTCGTACGGTGACGACGGGCACGCTCACAGTAACACTCCGGAGCCTGCAGTAGCAAGATCCCCAGCGGCGCCGCACAGACTCGATCGCCCGCGGGGTCGGCCGTGCTCTCTCCACCGCGCCCTCTCTCCCTCTGATCTATCCACCGCCCACGCCCGCATCCCCCTTCCCCCGCGACCGCAGCGTCTTGCGCCGCGCTGGCGTCTCAGGCTCGCACCCGCCGCCCACCTCTCCCCTTCCCCCTCCTCGGCCTCTTCGCGCGGGGCCCCCGCCGCCGTTCCAACACCCTCGACCCCTGTGCGCGCGCCCCCGCCGTCCCGCCCGGATCATCCCCCCACAGCCCTTCCCACTCCCCGCAGCCGTCCCAGGCCTCAGCCTCAGCCTCAGCGACCACCCCCTCCACCTCCACTCCCATCCCCGCGGCCCCCCAGCCCCAGCCCCCGATGACGACCGCGCAGGCCCCGATGTCCCAGCAGCAGCACGAGCAGCGCCAGAAGCGCGAGGAGGAGCAGCGCCGCCAGCTCCAGCAGCAGTACGAGGCCTTCCAGCGGCGGCAGCAGCAGCAACAGCAGCAGCCGCACTCGCAGGACGCCTCGGGCGCACCGACCAAGGCGAGCCTCAAGGCGTGGTGGAACCACTTCACGTTCGCACAGAAGATCAGGAAGGAGACCGAGGAAAAGAAAGGTGCGTCGCTTCCGCTCCTGGCTCGCTCTCGACGGCGCCGTCGTCGTCGCCCGCGCTGCGGCGAGCGAGGGATGGGCGAGTATGACCGGCGTGTGACTGACGGGTTGCGGCGCAGAGGGGGAGCATAATGTTTTCGGGAAGCCGCTCAAGGAGAGTCTCAAGTACGCAAGCGTGCAGATATCGACCGCGAATGCAAATGGAGAGCTCTATGTGTGGGGCTATATACCTGTTGTCGTCGCGAAATGGTGCGTAGACGTGTGCCACCCGCCCGCTAGCGTCGTTTTAACTCCTTTCGTAGCGGACTGTATCTGAAGGAGAATGGTATGCGTGCCACTGACGTCTTATGTGGTCGGAGTGCTCATTGCATGGCATTGCAGCGACGGAGGTGGAAGGTACCTTCCGGGTTAATGGCTCGAACAAGCGTATGAGAGAATTGCAGGCCGCCTTCGAAGCCCCTCCACGAGTGCGTATTCCCGCTGTATCCCCCCCTGTGCGACCGCTGAAGATGACACCGTGCAGTATGGCAAGAACCTTGACTGGAAAAAGGAGCACTATACAACACATGACGTCGCGAGCGTGTTTCGACGATACCTCACTCAGATGCCTGTGAGTAGTATGTCTCTCGCAGCCGCTCTTCCTCCCTCTAAATTACGCATAGGAACCCGTGATACCCCATGACATGTACCACCTAGTGAGTGTCTCTTTCCTGCCCCCATCCAACCTGTCACTGACTCGCCTCAGTTCCGAGACGCTCTCGGTGAGGAGTCCGCCAGTCCCACCGCCTGTGGTCGAACCCGCGCTAACATGTCCAGTTTAGCAAAGAAGCCGTTTAGTCAAGACGAAGTAATCGCGACGTACAAGCGTCTCATCCGCTCGATGCCCCGCGCAAATCAGTACCTGCTGCTATACGTACTCGATCTCCTCTCTGTGTTCGCGCGGAAATCGGACAAGAACCTGATGACAGCGAAGAGCGCGTACATCCCACCTTTGACGTTTGTACGCAACTGACGTCCATCGCGTATCGTAGATTTGGCGGTGATTTTCCGCCCGGCGCTCATCGCACACCCAAGCCATGAGTTGTCGCCGCAGGAACACCAGCTGAGCCAAGACGTGTTGGAGTTTTTGATCGCGCACCAGGATTGGTTCATGCTCGATATCCCACCACCGCCAACGACGAAGCCAACAGACAGCGCTGTGACGGTGCCGATGGCGGAGGCGGGTGATCTTCTCTCAAGTTCAGACGAAGAGCTGGGGGGCTGGAAGCTGATCAGCAAGGTCGACGTACCTCAGAAGATCGGCAGGCGACGCACAACCACAGAACGATCGGGAGGTAAGCCACCTCCGACCTTCTAGGTTGTACTATGTGCGGTAGTTGACACGCACCACGATGCAGAGAAATCACCAACACTGGCAGGCGAGGCAGAAAGGCTGTCGCCCGTGGTCGAGACACCGCCGTCGCGATCGGGCTCGATCGTAACGGTGACGCGAAGTCGAACGCTGCCGTCGTCCAAGGGGCGCCCGACCGAGGAGGAGCGGCACGCGAAGCTCGTGAAGAAGGCGAAGCGCGCGTCCGCCCAGCCCGCGCGACGCACGCCGAGCGGCGGGACGACGACGGGTTGACCCCGCCTGCCCTCTCTCCACTCCCTCCGCTCCCGCCTGCGCTCCGTTTTTGCTTTGTGTTGTCCGCTTATGTTGTGTGTTGCCCGCCTACCACCCCCCACGTTCTATACCATCCTTCATTGTGCTACCCGCCGCGCCCCAACCTCCCATGTGTATTTTCACCCAGCACCCAGTTCTCTCCGCATTTGATACGCCCCTTTCGTTCGCCCGTCCGCTACGCTATTTAGGTCTGGATGATGCAGTGGCGGCTGGCTGGCTATGGCGCCGGAGGGAGGGGGAGGGCGTGCCGCCCGCTGTCGTCGCCACCGCTGCCGCCGCCGCCGGATGTCGATGCCGTTCACGATGTTGTTACGATACGATACATATATGCCGTTGTTGTTGTGATAGCTATAGTTAGTTGGTCACCCCATTTCCGCCCCGGCCGTCGACGTACCCCCGCTGCAGCCTTCCACCCCCGTTGTTGCGCGTTCGACTTCGACGTGCACTGCAGGATACATTCTCGCACTTGATCAGATGTACCGGCCGCGTCGACGTCTCTTCTGCGACGTGGGCGGCGGCGTATCTGCATATCTTGGCATGGACTACCGGCGCGTCTGGCGTGGCGCTGTTGCTCTTGACATGGACACTGTCGTGTTCCTGTTGGTCGTTGGTCGCTCGTTCTCGTCCCAGGAGGCCCGTAGGGTATCGGTACAGGCTGAGGGTGCTTAGTACTTACAGGGCGCGCTCGCTTGCACGGACATACATGATACAGTACATACATATATCATCTCTCGCGTCGCTGCTGTCGTCGTGGTATATTTAGTGCTTCGTGGTGGCTACTATAATTAACTGCGTCCGCCGTCCGCTGCGATCAGGCAGTTGTGTGTGATCATCGCAGTCGTTCGCAAGATGGAAGTGAGATGGAAATTGGAAAGCGTGACAAAAGCTGTGATGCGTCTCGGCATCGTCATGTCGACTGCACAGACGGTGTGCGGTCGCGCGGCGGACGGACAAGCCAATCTAAGGACCAATCCGGTCCAGGAATGCATATACTTAGCTCGTGCTGAGCGGGAGTTTAAGTTATTCGTGGACGAGCGGGCCTGCTGAGACTCAGAGCACCGCGATGGCTGGAAGACGTTCGTAGAGTCGCGTTCGCGTAGTTGTAGGCGTTCGTCGTTGTGTGCAGGGGCGATGAGGCGCGCCAGGTACCCGGCGGGCCCGACAGGGCCAGTGCGAGCTTGTCGCAATGATCCGCGCGCCGCCACAGAGGGCCGGCAAAGGAGGACCAAACCGGACGGACCGCGGGCAATTATGCGATGAGTTCACCGCCTTGTGTGCGACTCGAGACATACTGTGCGCCCCGTGGCAGCAGCCAGCACACCTTGTCCTCACGACACGACGACTCTGACGAACGCGCTCCCCAGCGAGCATAACGCCCCCACGAGCAGCAGCGAATTCGAAGGACATCAGGGAGTGGTGCAAAGAGGCGCCGTGAGTGAAGAAGGGTTGTTCTAGGAATAGCAGCCAAGGGAGCCGACGCGCGATGCCGCCCTGGAGCCGGGAGACGCAGAGTGACAGGCGGGGGTCTGGTTCAGCCAGTCCCGACGCGGCCAGCTACTCCCTTCTTCCAGTCAGTCCTCCTTTCCAACGCCCAGTCCATTCTTTGTTCTTAACCTCTCCTCGCCCCCGCCCAATCTGCTGCGCAGCCCCCCCACCGTCTCTCCACCATCGACGACCCCTACTCCCTCGCCCTCTCAACCAGGACCACCCCGAGCCCCGCCCTCTCCACCCGCGACTCCTACGTGCACGTCGACCCCTACACCGACGTCCCGAACATGCCGCTCAACCAGCCCCAGGGATACTCGAACGTGGACAGCCCGTACGGCAACCCCCAGTACAGCAGCAGCCAGTGGCTCGAAAAGGAGCAGTCCCGTAACCGCCGCTCCAAGTGGATCGTAAGTCCTGCCGCTATTCCACTTGCACTCACATAGCGGCTAAGCGGCGTTGAACGCGAAGGTCATCGGTTCGCTTGTCGCGGTCCTCGGCCTGGTTGCTATTGGTGTCGGCGTAGGTGTAACCGTCGCGAAGAACCACAAGTCGACGAGCACCAGCAAGAGCTCGTCCTCGTCTTCGTCCTCGGTCGTCAACCAGACGGACGCCAACGACCCGAGCTCGTTCGTGCTCGACACCCGCCTCAAGAAGTCCTTCTACGGCATCGCGTACACCCCTGAAGGGTCGCAGCTCCCGGATTGCGGCAACTCGCTCGGTGCGTTCCCGCCACGGCGTCCTCGCCGCCGTCCATTCCAACCGCTGACTCTCACCCCCAAACAGACCAAGTCATCACGGACATCCAGGTAATTAAAGCCTGCGCACCCTGTGCCGAACTTGACTGATCGGCCTTGTGTCCCGCAGCTCCTCTCGCAGCTCACCACTGTACGTCGCCCCGCGGTCGCTTGCCCCCGCCTGTGCGCTGATCCCTGATGCCGTGCACAGCAAATCCGTCTGTATGGCGCTGATTGCAACCAGTCGGCTCTGGTGGTACGTAGTTCACCGTCGATCGTCCGCGTAGTCCAGTTTTGAACACGTCCGACGGATAGCTCGAGGCCATCGACCGGACAAAGGTCGACATGGACGTGTGGCTCGGCAACTACCCCATTCCCACAGATCCTGCGCCGTACGAGCGCCAGCGTGATGCAATCATCGACGCGCTCAAGACCTACGGCGCGGACCACGTCGCCGGTATCACGGTCGGAAACGAGTTCATGCTCAAGTGCGTGCCCGCCGTGCCCCCTACGCGTGAATACAATTGACGGAGCCCCTCTCACCGCGCAGCTACCTGAACGCGAACGGCGGGACGGTGCCGAACAGCGACATCGGGAACGCGGGCGCGGCGCTGCTGATCTCGAACATCACGGACATGCGGACGCAGGTGGCGGCGCTGAACCTGGCGAAGACGATCCCGATCGGGACGGCGGACGCGGGGAGCTACTTCAACAACGAGGTGCTGGAGGCGGTCGACTACGGCATGTCGAACATCCACGCGTGGTTCGCGAACGTGTCGATCGACCAGGCGGCCGGGTGGGTGAACGAGTTCTTCCAGGAGACGAACGTGGACGTTGCGAACACGCTGTCGAACAAGCCGGAGATGTTCATCGCGGAGACGGGCTGGCCGACGGCGTCCAAGGATGTGGGTAACGAGAGCAACGGCCCGTCGATTGCGTCCGTGGCAAACCTCCAGGTAGGCTGTTCGCTGTAGTTTGAAGTTTGTTTCGGTGCTCAGCGGTCGCATAGACGTTCCTCGACACCTTCGTTTGCCAGGCGAACACTAACGGCACCAAGTACTTCTTCTTTGAGGTACGTATTCCCTGCTGGTCGGTTCTCTCTGGCACTAACGTCGGCTATAGTACTTCGATGAGACCTGGAAGGACGCCCAGTTCGGTGGTGTTGAGGTAAGTGCCCTTTGATTGTTATAGTCTGCCATCAACTGCTCACATACACTTCACAGGGTTACTGGGGCCTGTTCAACTCCAAGTACGTCCGCGTTATATGCTCTTTTGATCTCTGCTTACTAACTTATAACCCTTCTTCTCAGCCGCACGCTCAAAGACATCACAATACCCTCCTGCTGAGCTCCCCCTGACTCTCCCGTCTCCCTCACGCGATACCTTACGATCCGCCCGCCCACCATCTATTCCCGCACTTGCATTCTCGAACATTTCACGACCCTAGTTTGCGCACGGACGCTTCTCCTTATGCCCCGCTTCGCTTCATGTCGCATCACATTTCTTGTCCTGTGCCGCTGCTTCCCGTACATTCTTACGCATCTCTGTCTGTTTTGCTATCAGCCTACTCCCCCCCTCATCACTGCCTGCGCCTCTCCCCCTGTATATTCACGGGGAAGACGCGTGGCGTCCACTCGTTTGCACTCTTCGCATCTGCATCCGCATCCGCCGAACGGACGGTGTTGGAAAAACATTAACGTGAACCGCGCCGGTTACTACGATATACATATACATACTCGGGCGCGCGCGTTCGGACGGTCTTCGTGTTACGTACGTCGTTGTATTGGTAGCACTGGTACAGCGTCGCCGCAGGCGTCGGTGATCTAATGGACGATCTTTCTCTCGCTCGGAGTATTTGTTGAGTGTGCTGGCCGGTCGCGACCTGATTGTGTGAAGCTGTGTCTGTTGAGTGAGTGCGGTAGGTGGGAAACTACATAGTGAGTGCGCGTGAGTCTGAGTGAACGTATATTCAACCGTTCCTTCATGATCACGTACAAATATATATACGGTAAGTACTAGTGACTAGCTAAGCACAGCTGTTGCTACTATCCGTACTGAATCGAGACCGTACTGCAGAACATCACAGGCCTAGAAGCGACTCCGTCGACTCCGTGAACACGAGTTGCACGTAGTCCGACCTCCTGATCTGAATCGCGGCCCATCCGTCGCATATAGCGGGATCCATCTTAGGCAGCTCAACCACGATCTTCTGAAGGTACGTGCGGTTTGTGTGCACCAACCGCACCAGGGCGTCCCAGGACTTCTCCCCAAGGGCCATCTCCGCGAAGATGAGCGTCTCCAGCCGGGGACACACGTTCTGCCACAAGTCAACAGGCAACGTGTAGAGCGCGCAGAGGAGAGCATGCAGGTCCTCCTCTTTCATCGCACGTATGCGTAGCGTCCTCAGCCGCGAGACCGCCCTCAGCATCAGCCCCCACGGCGCCCGTCGCGGCTGATTCCACGGGAAGTGCAGGTCAGCGGAGGTGCCGTATATGTCCAGGGTCTCGACGTGCCTCGCGTCGAGGGGCCAGTTGAAGATGAAGCGCGCGCCGGCGGGGGTCCGGGGCGTGTGCGACGCGTAGGCGGCAACTTGCAGTGCGGGCGCGGCGGGGTCGTCGAGGTCGCTGTTGAGGTAGGCGCGGAGGGTCTGGACTTTATGGCGGTTCCACCTGAGCTCGATGCGCTTCAGGTTGCGGAGCGCGGCGAATGGGAGGTGAACTCGCGCGCTGAGCGCGCTGGCGAGGTCTGCGAACGTTCCCCCGTATGGTCGCAGGCGCGGGTGGCTGGACGAGACGGGGATGTTCTGGGGGCAGCTGAACGACATGGTGGTGTGCTCGGATGGGAGGACAAGGCTCGGAAGCAGCGCGGCGAGGCCCCTGACGGAGCCGCTATGTATCTGGAGGGTCTTGAGACGCGCGAGGGTGATTCTGCGCGTGTCGCGCTGTGGGGGCGTATTGAAGACGCCGCGGATGGTGAGGCGTTCGAGGGAGGCGCTGCAGCGCTGTAGCAGGTCCAGCATCGTGTGGATGTCGCATAGTGTGTTGTTGAGCTCGATCTCCGTCAACGAGTTGGGCGCTTTCGGGAGCCAGTGCAGGGCGGAGCCGGATATTGTCAGCGACCGCAGTTTCGGCATTCCATCGACAACAGGCCTGGGACGGGCCTCGGGCACGACTACAAAGACGGGCAGGCGCCGCTTAATCACCAACATCTCGAGCTGTGGAGCGGCGCCCGCGATGCCTTTCATGACCCAGTCGAATCCGAATGGCGGCATATGGTCGATCTTAAGCGTGAGGGTGCGGCGGCTCTGGGCGAGGAGCGTCTGGAGCGTTTGGGTGAGCGTCTCTTTTGTGATCGCTGAGAAGAACGTGGTGTTCATGTCGATGCATATGCGCAGAGGTAGGCCCTTGCTGCGCGCCAGAAAGGCCTTGACCGCAACTGGATGCCTGAGCGCGATGTCGGTCCAGAGGGCCGGCGAGTGTACCGCGAGATCGCGCCAGTACCGACAGACGTGCGTGATGCGAATCAGATGGGAGTTGGTCGCGATATCGGCCTCGACGGCATGTTCGAAGACCTGGATGAGCACTTCTGGCGGGAGCGTCTTGTGGGATGTGGCGACTCGGTTCGGGGTACTTGGAGGCTGCGAGATGTGTTTGAGAAGCCTGCTTCGCGGTTTGGGCTTTGCTCGGACCAGCATCCTGCCGCTGCCCGAGACCACGACGTTGCGTTTGGAGTGAGGTAGCATATGCTAGGAACTGATTGTTCCGCAATCTGAGCAAATGTTAAGAGGGTCAGCATAACGTTATCGAACACGGTACATTCACCCACATCGATATCTTCGTGTGTCCGAAAAGATTGTCCGAATTGACCTCAATAGCGTGGTACGATCGTTGTTACGGTTGGTGCCAAGGACGACGCAAGTGCGGGAATGACGGCTCTGAGCAGTATGGTCGTGGTGTGAAGCAAAGGTTCGCATGCCAAATCCGAACTTCTCCCAGCCGCGTTAACTCCAATCGGAAGGGTAACGTGAAGGCTACTGCGGCTCAATGAACATTACCTGCACGCCCGTCCCCTCGATCAGAGACCAGGCCGGCTCGTCGCGTACAGTGTCAGGTCCGAAAACAGGCAACTCTACCATGATCTTGCCCAAATATCCTCCCGCCGCCATGAGGGGTCCTCTCAACTTTGCTACACCCACCAGGGTGTCCCGAGACTCCTCCGGAAGGGGAATTCGCCCCAGGATAAGGGTCTCCAGCTGGGGACACGCTACCGTATCCGCCCCAGGCCCGAGCGCTGAGAGGATAGCCTGCAGAATCCCCTTTGGCACCGCGCGCACGCGCAGCGTCTTCAACGCCGGAACCCCAAACAGCATCGTCGCCCACTGCCAGTCCAGTCGCCGCTCGGCGTAAAATTTGGTGGAGTTGCCGTATAGGTCGATGGTCTCGACGTGCGATGCGTCGATGGGCCAATTGATGAGGAACCGCTCGCCGTCAAGTGTCGGCCTGGAGGAGTGGACCTGCAGCGCCGGCGCGGCCGAATGAGCGAGGTCGCTGCTACGGTAAGCGCGAAGAGTCCAGAGGTTGTGCTCCCACAAGAGCTGGACGTGTTTGAGGCCATGGAGAGCCGGGAATGAGAGTGCATCGGGTGCGCCGTGCGCGGGGACGAGGTCTTGGAACATTTGCCCGTAAGACTTCGAGTCACAGAGGGTGATATTCGTGTGTTTGGATGGGAGGACAATTTTCGGTCGGAGTTTCCCGACCGCCAGATTGGAAATACATTGTAGACGGAGAGTCTTGAGGCGGGGGAGGATAACCGCACCTGTGGGGCGCTCCACGCCTGCGACTATAATGTTGCGGATGATCAGATGCTCGAGGGAGGGGCTGCGCTCCAGCAGATGCAGCAGAGAGGAGACGTCGCATACTGGCCTGTCGAGGTCCAACGATGTCAACGAATTGGGTGCTTTCGAGAACAGGGGCGGGATCTCGCCAATGAGTGTCAGCGATCGCAGCTTTGGTACGCCCTCGAAATCGGCGGGATGTGTGGACGGCCTGGGGATCAATACTCTAGGTACGCACCGCTCGATCAACAGTGTCTCGAGCTGTGGTGCGGCATGTGCGATGTGCTGTATAACCCAATTGAAGTTGCGGGACTTCGGTAAATGACTGATCTTGAGGCTCAGAATGCGACTACACGCCGCATGGCCCAAAAGCACGTGGAGGGCTTGAAGTCGCATCTTCTTTGACGTCTCCGAGCCCCCATTAGCGTTCATGTCAACGGATATGCGTAGATGTAGAGCCTGGGAGCGGGCTAGGAAGTGCTCGACAGCATCCGGATGCATTAGCGCGATGTGCGACCAGAGGGTGGGAGAGTGCAGTGCAACATCGCGCCAATACCGACAGACATGCGTGGCCCGGATCAGGACACAGTTGAGCGCGGCAACAGCACCAATGTTGTGTTCGAAGACAATGATGAGTAGCTCGGGCGGGAAGGAATTGAGGCCTTTGGATGTAGCGAGATCCGTCATGGTTTGGAACGCCGGGACGTGCTGGAGAGGCGTAGCTGAGTAAATATTGATTGTGTCATTATGATAGTACTGCCAAGGCTCTCAGATTTACTCGCCTTTGCGTACATATGAGGCAACTAGAGACCTTCAAGCTTCCACGAAGAGGGAGACGAGGGTGGCCACGTCGGATGATCGTGGTACGAAGTAAAGGCTCAAGCGCTCAGATTGCGGCGCTTTCTCCAGGCCCGGTCTTCTCGGACTGCACCATGTCATGCCCGCCAAAGGAGTCCCATGAGGATGAGTGAAGAAAAGCAAAAGAAGTGCGTGCGACACAGTGTGCACTAGCACATGATCGATTCAACGAATTCAATGTCATTCCCGCACTATTGATCTTCACACACATACGCCAGCCAAGCGTCGGCGGACTCAAACAAGCGTAGGCATCTCGACCGTGACCGTCGCCAGACATCCTCTCGCCGCGGGCGATCGGCCCAAGGACACGGCATTCACCAACGGACCCAGAACCTCCTGCGCAAAGCTCACCCCCGTGAAGATGAGGGTTTCCAGCCGGGGACACAGGAGCGGGTTCGCAGTAGGCGCGAGGGCGCGGAGGATGTCCTCCAAGTCCTCGCCGTCCACAGCCCGTACACGGAGCGTCTTCAGGGCCGGGACCGACTCTAGCATCGTCTGCCAGCGATCCAGCGGCGCTCCAACGGAGTAATTGCCGTATATGTCGACGGTCTCTACGTGCGACGCGTCGATGGGCCAGTGGAAGAGGAACCGCTCGTCCATGGCCCACTCGCCCCCGAACGCTTGGACCCGGAGTGCCGGCGTGGTGGGGTCGTCGAGGTCGGCGCTGCGGTAGGCACACAACGTCTGGTACTCGTTTTGGTCCCACTTGAGGTGGATGCGCTTGAGGCCGCAGAGAGCCGCCCACGGGAGTGGGTCGGACTCGCTGTGAATGGGGATGAGGTCTGCAAATACCCCCTCGCGTGACTTCTGGTCGCCCAATGAGATATTCGTGTGCTTGGATGGGAGGTCGAGGCTCGGGAGGAGAGCAGCGATACCTCGAACGGAGAAGCTATGCAACTGAAGGGTCTTGAGGTGCGCGAGGGTGACGACGCGTGGATCTTCCGCCTCGACTATATTGAAGAAGCCGCGAATGGTCACGAACTCGAGGGCGGGACTGCGTTCCAGCAGATCCAGCAGCGCAGGTGCGTCGTACGCTGCACTCATGAGATCTATCTCCGTCAACACGTTAGGTCCTGTCGGGAGCTACGGCAAGGGCTCGCCGTGGAGCTTCAGCGACCGCAGCCTCGGCAGACCGTCCACATCGGCGGGGTCGTGGTCGAGCTTGTTGCCAATGCCAATTGTGCGCTTCGCAATCGAGAGCACCTCGAGCTGCGGGGCGCCGCTGGCGATGCTCCTCATGACTAGGTCATAACCTTCTGACGACAGATGGCTGATCTTGAGGGTATGGGTGCGGCGGAACCCTGCGAGGAGCGCGTCGGTATGCGTGCCTTCCAGGTCGGATGCCATGTTTGGCCTGGGGCTCATATTGAGGTGTATGCGCAGAGGCAGAGCCTGCGAGCGCTCCAGGAAAGCATTGACCGCGGACGGGTGCTTGAGCGCGATGTACGCCCAGAGGGCGGGCGTCTGTAGCGCGACGTCGCGCCAGTACTGACAGACGTGCGTGAGGCGGATCAGGCGGGAGTTAAGTGCGGGGTCGGCACCGACAGTGCCAGTAGACCAAAAGATGAGGGCGAGTAGCTCGGGCGGGAGAGTGTTGGAGGATGTAACGACGCGTGGGGTGGTATCAATACGAAGCTTCCAGGCGGGGTCGAGATAGCCACTTTGAGATTCGCCTTCTTCTCCTTGGATAGTTTCCTCCTCCTCCTCGTCTCGTAACACGATGTTACTTATGTCGCTGAACAGTGTTCCACGGATTAGTTGTTCCTCAGGCTGAACAAACGGTAAATGTATCAGCACAGCGCAGAGAGAAGTATAGAGTCACTCACTTCTTCGTACATCTGAGGTAGAAAGATGTTTTCTAGATCGTCACGCTGCATTGGGTCAAGAGTATAGCGGGAGTGTGAGGAAGACGGCGGTGGCTGCGGTGGCGGTACAGGACAAGGGCTCTTATAAGCGAGTGGCCGCCCATTATGCATTGAGCCTCAGCTAGACGCGGTGCCCACCTTCTTGGCAAAAAGCGTTTCGACCGAATCGCAATGAGATATGGTGTGTACGTCAATATGCTTAAACATACACAAGGCAAAGCTCCGAACTTGGGGATATAGGGAACCAAGCGTCTCTTCCTCTTGTGGGATGTGGCCCGGGTTACTTGGAGGCTGCGAGATGTGTTTGGGAGACTCGATACTGTGATTTGATCGTTGTGTTACGGTTGGAGCTGAGGGCAACGCTAGAGTGAGGACAGTCCCTTGGATAGTACGGTCGTGGTGTGTCGAAGCCAAGGCTCACATGCTGTAGCGTTGCTTCCGTCAGTCCGATCTTCTCCGAGCGCGTTAACTCCTACCTAAGATAGTGAGGGAGGTAGTGCTTGCAATTCAAAAAGGCTTGAAAATACACAGGGCAGAACTACCCGGTGAGCCGGTAAGTGAATTATGCGAGGATGGCGGTCGCATAAAGGCTACTTCGATTCAGTGAAGACTATCTGCACCCCCGTCTCCTTGATCAGTCTGGACAAGGCCGGCTCGTCGCATGCAGCAGTCTCGGTCACAGGCAGCTCTACCGTGATCTTCGCCAAATAGCCTCCTGACGCGAGGGGTCCTCTTGCCACTGCTACACTGACCAAGGTGTCCCAAGACTCCCCCACAAGGGGCATCTGCGCTAGTACGAGGGCCTCCAGCTGGGGACAGGGTGTCCTACCCTCGAGCACCCGCGCCACCGTGAGTGCCTCCAGCTTGGGAAAGGGCATCATGTGTGTCCTGGGCCCGAGCACGGAGATGATGGCCTGTAGGATCCCGTGTGGCACCGCGCGTACGCGCAGCGTCCTCAACGCCGGAACTCCCAACAGCATCATCGCCCACATCCACTGCTGTCGGATCTCTGGCGAGTCGGTGGAGTTGCCGTATATGTCGACGGTCTCAACGTGTGACGCGTCAATAGGCCAGTCGACGAGGAACCACTCGCGAAATGCTCCCCCGGCGGCGCGCGCCTGCAGTGCCGGCGCGCCCGAGTGTGCGAGGTCGCTGCTGCGGTAAGCGCGCAGAGTGTGGAGGTCGTTCTTCCACGCGAGCTGGACGTGCTTGAGGCCTTGGAGAGCCGGGAATGAGAGTGCATCGGGTGCGCTGTGTGCGGGGACGAGGTCTTGGAACATCCTCCTGTACAACTTCGAGTCGCGGAGCGAAATGTTTGTGTGTGTAGACGGAAGAACAAGGCTCGAGAAGAGCGCGGGGCCAATGCGAAGGGGGAGGCCCTGTAGGCGGACAGTCTTGAGGCGGGCGAGGGTCACCTTGCCTGGGGCGCGCGCTATGGTTGGGGGAAGACCGCAGAGAGTCAGATGCTCGAGCGCGGGGATGCGCTCTAGTAAATTCAACACTGTCGATACATCGCACGAGGGCCTGACCAGGGCGAGCGTTCTGAGGGCATTGGGCACTGTCAGGAACTGGGGTGGGATCTCACCAATCAGCTTCAGGGATCGCAGCCTCGGTACGTCGAAATGGGCGGGCTTGAAGCTCCGGTTATTTGGGACTGGAAGTAAGAATCGACGTCGCTCGATCGACAACGTCTCCAGCTGCGACGAAGCGCGCCCGATGCGGTGCATAACCCAGTAGAAGTCGTCGGAGCCCGGTAGATGAACGATCTTGAGGCTAAGAATGCGACTACACGCTACCTCGTCCAAGAGCATCTGGAGCGCTTGATGCCGCATAATCTTTGGCGTCGCTGAGCCCCGCTTAGCGTTCATGTTGACGGATATGCGTAGAGGTAGAGCTTCGGAGCGGGATAGGAAGGCCTCTATTGCCGCTGGCTGCATGAGGGCGATGTGCGACCAAAGGGCGGGCGTGTGTAGTGCGACGTCGCGCCAGTACCGACAGACGTGCGTGACGCGGATCAGGTGGGAGTTGAGTGCGGGATCGGCACCGACGATGAGCCCGAAGATGAGGGCGAGTAGCTCGGGCGGAAGAGAGTGGGATGATGTGGCGACGTGTGGGGTGACACCAGTACGGAGCTTCCAGGCGTGGTCGAGGGGGCCACTGCGTGATTCGACTTCTTCTTGCGTAGTGTCGTCGCTGCCCCGGAACATGATCTTACTGGTGTCGTTGAGAAGTGTTTCACGGATAGATCGATCCTCAGGCTAAACCAACGGTGAATATGTTGTACAACGCAGCGGAAAACTATAGAGTCACTCACCTCTTCGTACATCTGAGGTAGAAAGAGGTTTGCTGAACCGTTATGCTGCATTGGGTGAGTATAGCAGAAATATGAGAACGGTGGCGACTGCGGTCGTAGTACAGGACCAAGGCTCTTATAAGCGAGTGGCTGCTCATTGAGCTTCAGCTGAACGCGATCCCCACCTTTCGGCATCGAGCAACGTTCGCTCGAATAGCAGTGAGAGGGATATTGTGTGCAAGTGAATACGCCTAATCATACACAAGGCGACGCCCCGAACTTGAGCAAATAGAAGGCCAAATGCCTATTAATTCTTGGGTCATGGAAACGGTTCGGCGGGGGACTCTTTCGGATACATCCGTTTCAGATGGCGGTATTTGCGCAGGGAGTATAGAGCAAGGGTTTCTGGTAGGCATAGCTATGGTGTAGGCTCCTTCAAAGATGATAGTGGTGCGTACCGTTTCGAATGTATTCACCCAGCTTGATCGCCTTCTCTATCTCCTCCGGGTCGGTAAGATTCCGATTCTCTGTTGCGACGGCCCGAGGTTCAGCAAGATGGTATTCCACTTGGATTCAAGACGCACTCTCGTATAGCCCGCGCAGCTTCTTATGGAAGTTGTACCTGCAGGGGTCGTCCGACACCGTTAGTCTACTGTTACAGAGACTTGGTCGTGTGAGACCAGAGGAAGAGGACGTACGCAGGGTCAGGGTATTCGCGGCCGAGCCTATGGAGTTCCTTGTACAGGGAGATTGCTCTCAGCCTTGCCTCCTTGCTCGCCATTGCCTGCGCCGAGAGCTCATGAGAGACGGTGTGGAGGATGCGGACGACGGCCGAGTCGGAGGCTCGGATAAGGGGCCCGGCCTGGCAGTGGGCGTACACGTCCACGTGCCGGTGACGCGACTCCGACCCGCGCGCGGACTCCTCGGCGCGGCGCTCATCTGCCAAAATGACCACCGGCCGCCGTGCTTCCTGCTGCTTCGCGCCACCACCACCCTCTCGCCTTGCCACGACAGGCCGGCCTCTGCACGGTTCTCATATCGGACTCTGGGCTAGAACTCGGCTTTGGATACTATGGCAGGCACAGACACCATCTACGAGGCCCGTCCGCCGCCCCATATACCCGTGGACCCCGCTGTGCTGCCTCCCCAGCTCACGCTCACGGAAGCACAGCAGAAGTTGTACGACGAGGTCTTGAAGCACTTTGAGAAGGACGACTACGTGCTCCCTGGCGTGGAGAATGGAGCTTTGACAGAGCAGGAGAAGTTCTGGCTGGTATGTCGAGGCTACAGCGATGCATCTTGGGTCAGTACGTCTTACTCAATTCCCTTAGTCTTGCGAGTGCCTTCTACGGTGCGTGAATACGCGCAGGATAGGCTACGCTTCCTGTCTTGTATTGGGAATCAGTACGAGTGCTCATACCATGCCAGATTCCTCCGTGCCGTCAAATGGGCGAGTGCGCAGGCTGCGACCAAGCGGCTGGAGGAGACTTTGAAGTGGCGACGCGAGTACGGTTTGTATGAGCTCATTACGGCGTCGTATGTTGAACCAGAGGTTAGCATTGCATCGTCTATAACGCACTTCTCAGCTTCTGACCTTATGTGTATTTCTACAGGCCCTCACGGGCAAGATGATGATTTGGGGTTATGACTCTGACAAGCGTCCTGCGATATACCTCCGCCCGAGCAAACAAAACACGGAGGAGAGCATCCGTCAAGTCCACTACGTTGTTTGGGCCCTGGAACGTCTCACAGAGCTGATGGGTCCGGGCATTGAGTGAGCCCAGCCGGACGCACATGCGGTATCGATACTTAACCACAACCTTTCAGGACGCTCGCACTAATGGTGGACTTTGCTGACCGCGCGAAGAACCCTTCTCTTGGCCAGGCACGAACAGTACGTGCTCAGATCTGTCCGAAGTGGTACTAGGTTTACTCATCGCCGTACCAGGTGCTCAACATCCTCCAAACCCACTGTACGGCCTCCCTACACCAACTCTCACCCGCACCACTAACCCTTCTCTCTCCCACAGACCCCGAGCGCCTCGGCCGCGCGCTCGTCGTGAACGTGCCCTTCCTCGTGAACGCCTTCTTCAAGCTCATCACGCCCTTCATCGACCCGCTCACGCGCCCCAAGCTGCGCTTCAACCCGAACTGCCTCGCCGAGGGCCTCTTCCCGCCCGACGAGCTCATCGCCGAGTGGGGCGGGTCCGCGCACGTCGTGCACGAGCACGAGCGCTACTGGGACCCGCTCGTGCGCATGTGCGCGGAGAGGAGAGAGCGCCTGTGGGAGAAGTGGCGCGAGGCGGGCGCGAAGGTGGGCGTGAGGGAGTGGGATGTGAAGTGTGCGCTGGAGCTGGAGGGCGCGAAGCTGGACGCGTCTGTGCCTGTGGCTCCTGAAGTCGCGACGGAGGAAGTGGCTGCGCCTGTACTTGCTAAGGTCGTGGAGGAAGCTGAGGTTGCGAAGGAGCCTGAAGTGGTGGCTCCCACTGCCGCCACCGCGGTCTAGAGTATGCTTCTTGGGGTCGGCGGAGCGCAGAGGATATATAGGTATGTTCGTCAGTGATATGCGCAATGTTATGCTCACTAAAGTGCAGTAGAACGTCTGGTGAATCACAGCCTTAATCAGATTAACATTGCACCCCGCGTACGAGATGAGCTGGCTTGAAGCCGCAAGTTATCTCGCGAAGTCCATCCTGCAGTGTTAGATGGGATGGGCGAGCCTTCTATCCGAGCAAATCCAGTATACGTGGGAGCGGTGGCTCCGAAGAGAGGAATAGAGATACCGCGTTAAGACGCGTCACATCAACTGGCTGGCACAAAAGCAGCAGTAAAGTTTCAACGACACTTCTGCTACCTACCTCGATCTTCCCCCCCGCTGGGATTTTCCACTGCCGTCGCGAGAGCGTTACGTCCGCGACGACACTCGGTGTGCACTGGGGAACTACCAGCTAGTATCGGTTTTCTAGTGAGTTGATGTTTTGAACCTCATCTGCGCTGCATGGTTGCCTGCTGCAGGGACAGAGTGAGCAACGGGTTTTGCGTGTTTTCTGACGTTTTTCTTTCGTAAAAAACAGAAGTTCGTGTCATCGCCATACCCAGTACATCGCTTATAACTGGGTATATGCGGTTGCTTACTCTCACAATCTGTGCACAGGGAGAGAGAAGACGTCTAGAGGACTCGGCGGCATATAACAGGATGAAGCACATCTACAACCGGCACAAGCCCGGATACTGTGCGTGCCACAGCTCCAGCACCCTCTATGCGTGCTAACAAGGCTCTTAGTTGGACTCGATGAGGAGAACGACGAGCAGAAGCCGAAGGAGTGGCCGGACACCCTCCATCCTCACCCCAAGACCACTCGCCTGTCCCTGTTCCACGAGAGTATCCCGACATCCATCACAGACGCGACCCCGCTCGCACGCACAATCTACCAAGCGCGCTGTGAGGTCGCAGCAGACACCGTCGCGTGTCCCCTCGCCGCCGCGATCTCAACCGATGCCTCTACACTCGCGGTCGTTGGTGCAGGCGCGTGCAGTAACGGCAACAATAACCTGACCATCTACTTCCTCGACGAACAGACAGGCTCCAACGGCAACGACAAGCAAGGGCAGAGTATCAGCGACTCTGGTGGTTTCCGCTACATGGCGCTCGATCCCGGCCTTTCCGACGGGGACGAGGTCGCTGTGGACACTATGCACAAGCTCGCGCTCATCGCCGACAAAACACGCATCAAGTCGTTCGCATGGGGCAGCGATGTCGCGTTCAGTGGCTGGACGCCCGCTCGCGGCGCCAACGTGCACACCATGAACAGCGGCAAGTACAGCGGACCCGTGGCAGCCCTCCCTGGCGGCCGCATTGCGCGCGCCGGCAGTGGCGGCGTGGCGATCTGGGACCTCAGCACCCTCGAGACGCACCAAGGCGGCCGGCGAGTCGGCCCTGGCAGCGTAAAGTACACGTTCGAGGACTCGTGCCGTGACGACGGCGGGAGCGGGACCGAGCGTTCGACGGGCAGCCCCCCATCCACGACCATCGCGTTCGCTGAGGCAGGCTACTCGCCTTCGGTGTGGCAGTTACACACGCCGACCGGATATATGCTCTGTTCTGGGGGTGACGGGTGCTACATGCTCGACCTGGAGGGGGGCGGGAAGATCACAATCAGTTTTGAGGGTCGCTACGGTGGGAACGTTAACGCGTTCTCGACGAGCGCTGGGGACGCCAATATGTTCGTGACCGCGTGTGCGGACGGGTACGCACGTTTATATGATATACGCCACCCAAAGCCGGTAGCGACGGTAGGCTCGGGTGGGTACGGTGAGGAACGCGAGATATGTCGGGGAGCGGCGCTCGTCCATCCGGACGGTATTCCAAGTACGTGTTTTCGTCGTTAGAGTCCCACAATAACCCCCTCTGACGGAAGTTCTCTGTGCAGCCGTATTCACCGGAGGCGGCCAGAGCCAGAGCGTCAAAATGTGGGACATCCGTGCGCACGCGCTCGTGTACGAGCTCGCGACGGGGAACACTGCCGTGCACACGCTCACGTGGGATGACCGCCGCTCTACGCTGTATGCGGGGACAGAGTGTGAGTACATGGACTACCGCGGAAACACGTACGGCTACCGTGGCGCGCACCTTCCCCGCTGGGCCAGGGACCCTCCCGAGCCTGAGCACATGCCACCAGAAGAAGGAGACGAGGACGACGAGATGGACGACGACGACTACGATAGCGCTGAGGAGTCGGATGATGAGCACTTTTGGCCGAAAAAGGCGGCGCACAACGAGAAAGCTTTCGGGTACGCGTACGATGCAGGCGAGCACGTCTTTCGTAAGTGATGTGTCTGCGTTCCCGACTCGATATGAACACTGATAACGATCGATGTTTGCAGTGCGCTACCGGTTCAAGGAAGATGCGGATCCGACAGTTATTCCTCGGTACGGTCAGGTCTACATGGAACGCGGTGGTTGGTGAGAGGACGGACGACACAGGTGTGCGGACCTGCAAGACTCACTGAAACCTGATGAACATAAAGGCTGTAATATCAACACGCGAAGGAAATTGAGCTTCGCGTTCGAGATGATTCCGCTAGGGGCTAGAAAGGGTTGGAATCCCCAGTACGACGTCCCCCTTGCAAGTTGCAGTACTTGTGTCAGCATAGCTACCCGCATGCCTCATTTCCAAGGCGCCGAGTGAAAGCGCCGGCCCGGTGACTCCAGAAGGTGAGTGGGAGATACCACGTTGAGAACAATGAGATGCGTCGCATTGCGGCTGGCCAGCACCAAAGCAGCAGTAGAGTCCCAACACTTCTTCGACCTGCCTTGATCTTCCTCCTGCAGGAGTCTCCTACTGCCCCCGCAGAGGCGCTCTGTACGCGTCAAGACCTCGGTGTGTATTCAAGCTTCAAGAGCCTCCTGAGCCACTGAGTAGTGTCAGCTCACCGGTGAGTCGAGATTTTCGGCCCCATCTCCCTCCTCCGTAGAGCCTGCGAGGATCAGCGGGAGAGACTCCGGCTGCGTTTGACACATTGTTGAATCATTCACAGGAATAAAGGCTATCTATCGACCCTTGACAAGTACTACAATTCCTCCCTCGCGCACCATGCCATCCTACCTGGAACGCCTGGAGCGCCTCTCAACAGAATTAGGCGAAGAAGCAAATGACGAACACGAAACTTTTCTAAAGCTGCTCAGGCGCGTCGTCTCGGTCGTTCGCGAGGCCGACAACGCGCACGCACCCGACTTGCCGGAGGTCGTCGAAAAGGCCGCGGAGATATTCGACGACGCTGTTTATTGGGCGTACTCCCAAGACGGCGGATTCGACTATCTCCCTTCGTATGCAGACTCGTCGGAGAGTCCGCTATTGAAGGACTCGCACGTTATTACCCTACCCGGTACGCCGTTGGTTTTCTGTGATAAGGGTGGATGCTGATGCAGACGATATGAGCACAGGGATTGGTGAAATACCTAACGAGGTCTTATCGATTTTCGACACTCTGAAAGGCTTCCTCCCCTCGCTGCTCGGCGGCTTCAGTCAGTATCCTAGCTCCAACGACACCCTACATGTGTCCTCACAACGCTCTCAGATCCACTCGCAGGCCTGATCGATCCCCAGCGGCCAAAGGCGTGGCCCGACACCCCGCATCCTCACCCCAAGACGACCCGTCTCTCGCGGTTCCGCGAGGGCATCGCGACGTCCGTGACAGACGCCACGCCGCTTGCGCGTACGATTTACGAGGCGCGCTGCGAGGTTGCGGCGGAGACGATCTCGTGCCCCGTCGACGCCGCGATCGCTGCGGATGCCTCTGCGCTTGCGCTCATCGGTGCGGGCGGATGGAAGAACCGCGACCCTATGTTGACTGTATTTCTCCTTGACGAGAACGCACCGCGCACCGTCAAGGTTGAGGATGACGAGGAAGACAAGGAAGAAGATGAGGACGAGGACGACGATGATGAAGATGAGGACGACGAAGATGATGACGACGACTCGGATGACGATGGCGGGGCAAGAATCTGCTCTTCTGACACTGGGTTCCGCTACATGGTGCTCGAGCCCGGGCTGTCCGAGGTCGCATACCAGGTTGCAGTAGACACCCCAAACAAGCTCGCGCTGATCGCCGACTCGCACCGCATCAAGACCTTCTCCTGGGGCGGCGACGTCGCCTTCGGCGGCTGGACGCCTCCCCGCGGCGCGAACGTGCACACCATGAACAGCAAGAAGCACGACGGGCCCATCGCCGTGCTCCCGGGCGGCCGCATTGTGCGCGCCGGCAAGGGCGGCGCGGCCATCTGGAACCTGGACACGCTCGAGACGCACCGCGGCGGGCGGCGCGTCGGCCGCGGGAAGTTCAAGGTCGAGGATTCGTGGCGCGACGACGGCGGCGGCGAGATCGAGCGCTCGACGGGCAGCGCCCCCAGCACGACTGTCAGGTTTGCTCAGAAGGGCCTCGCGCCCGCGGGGTGGCATCTGCACGCGCCAAGCGGGCACCTGCTCTCCGCGGAGAACTCGCACCGGTCGGACAAGTACGGGTGTTACGCGCTCGACCTGGAGGGCGGCGGGAAGATTGCGTCGCGCTTCCTGGGGCACGGCGGGAACGTGAACGCGTTCTCGACGAGCGCGGGGGACGCGAATGTGTTCTTGACTGCGTGTGCGGACGGGTATGCGCGTTTGTATGACGTGCGGCACCCGCTCCCGGTCATGACGATCGACTCGGGAAAAGTGAGCGAGCATTGTGAGGCCGCGGCGCTCGTCCACCCGGACGGCATTCCGAGTACGTGCTCCTGTGCTCACAATGTCTTACCGAGACCTCCCGCTGATATGGACTCCCTTTGCAGCCGTTTTCACAGGAGGTAACCGGTCCCAAAGCATCAAGACATGGGACATCCGCGCCCGTGCGCTGGTGTATGAGCTCGCGACGGGGAACACCGCTGTGCACACACTCATATGGGACGACCGCCGCGCGACGCTGTATGCGGGGGCGGAGTGCGACTACATGGATCGCCTCGGGAGAACGTACGACTACCGCGGGGCGCACATCCCGCGGTGGGCGGAGCGGCGCCCCGGGGAGCGGATGGCGCACGGATACGCGGGCGTTGAGACGGACGCGAACGTAGACGGCTACGACAGTGCGGAAGACTCGGATGGCATCCGCTGCTGGCCGAAACGGGCGGCGCATGACGAGAAGGCGTTTGGGTATGCGTACGACGCGGGCGATCATGTGTTTCGTGAGTGCCTTGTCTACGTTTATGATATATTGGACGCTATAACTGAGCATGGTCAATGTCCGCAGTGCGTTACCGGTTCAAGGAGGACGCGGACCCGACGGTGCTGCCTGAATATGGCCGGGCTCGGGAGGAGTATGGGTATGGGGGTTGGTGAAGCAGAATTCAGGTATGCGCACCTGCCACAAACACTCGCTGACGAACACAAATGTTGTAATACCATCGCGCGAAGCGCTGTTCCCCGTTTCCTCTCTTGTCTTGTTGTATTTCCTGTGATTTGTACTATGCTGTAGTGAAACTGTAACATATATAGGCAAGGGCGATCATCGATCATCCTTAGGCTGTATATATACTGGGCTGCTTCCTGAATTTATGATTGAGCAGGTCAGGAACGTGTACTAGTTTGCGTGACTCTCTCAAGCGCTCTAGAGTCTCAGGGAGATATCGCGTGTTGACGCGTCGGGTCACTGTGTGACTGACGCGTTGGCGCCCCAATATCAAGCTCTCCTCGAGTTTCTGTCACGCGTCCTCTACCCGTGCTTGACTCAATTGACCTGCTTGTACTGGGAACACTACCAAAGCCACATACAACGTGCACAGGTCAGTTCTGCGCAGGAGTACGTCTAGAGACGGGTGTTTGTTTGGCGAAGCTCACTGGGACCAGCTGCAGGAGTGAGTAATATTGAATTTGTGTAGACGGGGAAGACTTTTTCAAGTTATGTATCTGACCACCTGCCATTTCATAGAACATTCCAATATCCCTATATTCTCCCCCTTGACCTTCTCCAGGCCCTTCGTCATCTTCATTTGTCCCCATGCGCTGCCTACAGCACCTCGATCGCCCCGCGAGGCATATCGGCGAAGAAGACTATGAAGACCACAAAGTTTACCTAGAGCTTCTCAAGAAGATGGCCTCAATCGCGCACAAAGCGGACAACGTGAACGCGCCCGACCTGCCGCAGATCATCGAGCGGGCCGCAGAGATCTTCGATGAAGCCGTCAACTGAGCCTATGGACCCCAAGGCGATTATATTTTCCTCCCTTCGTTTGCGCACTGCCTCGACAGTCAGCTCATGAAGGACTCCCGCGTGATCAACCTACCCAGTATGTTCCATTTCTGTGCGATATACTTGTGGATGCTCATTTTCCCAATGTGTCCATAGATGGGATGCAGATGTCCACGGACGTCCTCGCGCTATACGACGAGCGAAACATCTCATCGACGCGCTCGGCCCCGCCAACCGTGCGTTTCACGCATACTTTATCATCCAAGTGTACTCACAACAGCCTCAGCCGCGTTCGACGCAGCGATCGACACGCAGAGACCTCGGCCATGGCCAGGGAGCCCCCACCCCCACCCCAAGACCACCCGGCTATCGCGGTTCCGCGACGGCATCACGCCGTCCGTCACGGACGCAACCCCGCTCGCGCGCACGATCTACCAGGCGCGCTGCGAGGTCGCCGCAGACACCGTCGCGACGCCCGTCTCCGCCGCGATCTCCGCTGACTGCTCCGCGCTCGCGCTCGTCGGCGCCGGTGGCTGGAAGAACCGTGATCCCACCCTGACCATCTACTACCTCGACGAGCCCGCCGCCGCTCCGAACGATGATGAGGACGACGCAGAGAGGGAGGAGATCCGCGCGTACGGCGGATTCCGCCGCATGGCGCTCGAGCCCGGGCTCGCGGACGTCGCGCACGCAGTCGCGATGGACGATACGCACCTGCTCGCGCTCGTCGCGGACGCGGACCGCATCAAGACGTTCGCGTGGGGCGGCGACGTCGCGTTCGGCGGCTGGACGCCCGCGCGCGGGACGAACGTGCACACCCTGGACAGCGAGCGGCACGACGGGCCCGTCGCGGTCTTCCCCGGGGGCCGCGTCGCGCGCGCGGGCAGGGGCGGGGTCGCGCTCTGGAGCATTGAGGGGCTCGCGACGCACGAGGGCGGGCGGCGCGTCGGGCGGAAGCTGAACATCGAGGGCGTGTGGCGCGATAATGACGACGGCGAGATCTAGCGCTCGACGGGGAGCAAGCCGAGTTCGACTGTGACGTTCGCGCAGGCGGGCCTGCGGCCTGCGGTGTGGCACCGCCATGCGCCGACTGGGCATATGCTCTGCGCGGAGAGCTCGGACAAGTCGAAGAAGTACGGGTGCTACGCGCTCGACCTGGAGGCGGGCGGGACGGTCGTGGGGCGCTTTTTGGGCCATGGCGGGAACGTGACCGCGTTCTCGACGAGCGCGGGGGACGCGAATGTGTTCTTGACCGCGTGCGCGGATGGGTACGCGCGGTTGTACGACGTGCGGCACCCGCTGCCCGTCATGATGATCGACTCGGGGAAGTCGCATGAGTTCTGTGTCGCCGCGCAGTTCGTCCACCCCGACGGCATTCCAAGTACGTTTGCATGGACACGCCGTCTTCACCGATTCCTTGACTGACGCACGCCCCTCATCGCAGCCGTGTTCACCGGGGGCGACCACTACCAAAACGTGCAAACCTGGGACGTTCGCGCGCGCGCGCTCGTGTACGAGCTCGCGACGGGCAACACGGCGGTGCGCACGCTCCCGTGGGACGCGCGCCACGCGATGCTGTACACAGGCACGGAGAACGAGTACATGGACCGCCATGGGGGCACGTACGACCACCGTGGCGCGCGCATCGCCCCGTGGGCGTATCAGACCCCGCTGGAGCCCCGCGTACGCGGCGGAGATGGCGAGGACGACGAGATGGAGGATGAAGAGGATGAGAGCGACGATGATTGGGACGAGCATGAGATGTGCTGGCCGAAGCATGCGGCGCATGACGAGAAGGCGTTTGGGTATGCGTATGATGCGGGGGAGCACGTCTTCCGTGAGCGTCTTCTCTGCGTTTCTAATGGCGTTGGAGCGAGCACTGACTTAGACGACGGTTTGCAGTGCGTTACCAGTTCAAGGAGGACGCAGACCCAATGGTGCTGCCCGAGTACGGTCAGGCTCAGATGGAACGGGATGAGTATCGTTGGTGATAGAACCCAAACGCGCGTATGGACTTATGGATGTGGTGGCTGCAACATGAACGCACGGAAGTGGAAGAGCACTTTCCCCCACGGTTATGTGCGTGCTAACATCCTGCCGTATAGTTTTCGACATTTCTTGTGCTGTATCATAATTGTAACATACGTACGTGGAACATCATGCATTTGCCTTCTGTTGACATCGACCAGGTGGTACGCCGTGCGCCGCCTCCACTGACATGCCCCGTATGATGTTTTGGACGTACGCCGTCGTCGCCCTGAGCACTGGCATCTGCACGACACAGTGACAGAACGCGGCGTGTGTGCGGAGGTAGGTCGGGGTCGACAGCGACAGGCCCTCATGCGCTGCGTACTGCGCTGTCTAGAGGACGCCGTGCAACCACTCGCGAGTGGAGTCGGGAGCTTAATGCCATGGCGGTACTCCCAGATAGAACATAAGTATATGGAAGAGGGACACTGGTGAAGGAGCGGCTTTAGGTGGCTTGGGATCGTCGCTGACTAGAAATACATGCACATGCCATGGACGATGAGCGCGTTATGACGTTGTCCAGAGGCTCGGAGAAACGAGAGAGACCCTCGAGGCCGAATTCACCGAACTTGAAAACGATGTGAGTCGTGGGTGTTCCTAGACGAGCAGATAAAGTATTTCAGTACTTGCGTCGATTAGGCGGACATATTAGCCTGAGGCCATATACATCCATACTGGATCGTAGGTCGAATTGAGGTGGTAGACTACTTCAAGATGGCGCGCGCCTACTACGACCTTCTGCATGCTTTGGGCTCAGAACGTCCAGTTCTAGAAGACGCTGTATACGGCATTCGTAATGCAGCGTTCAGCTAGAACGCGATCGTAGGAGGGAAAAGGCAAGAGCGCCACCCAGACGTCGTAGATCGGCGTAGTCAAAGTTGCGGACGAAGGTCCGTTTGCGGAACCTTGTCCACCTTTTTCTAACGTGACGCGGTCACATTATATTCGACTGCAACGAGATCCCTCACCTTGAATTGGAACGTTATGCTATGATTGGGTGATATACCGTACTTATCTTCTGGAGTGACCTTGCGAAGAGGGGCATGTACTAGAGATATTATTTCTGGCAAGTACGCCTTCCTGACTTCGCTGCACTCCACTGTAGCATCATGCAGACTAATTATAAACTTCTCATCTCCGCGATAGCCTCGGCCCTAGTGAAATGCACACCAACTCAGATAAGCCGTTGAATCTCAGGCCTACTAGATCGAAAGCTTGAGTTTGAAATCCCCAACAACGCGAGACCAGCCAATGACGTTGCTCAAACCGCATAGATCATCTAATACCCTACGAAATAGTGTATACAACAATTCGTATATACAGACCATGGACGGCGAGACGAAACGCAGACAGTCCAAGACGCCGCGGCGACGGATCGGGCCGACGCACTCTGGTTTCTGGAAGGAATACCGGGACACAAACAAGGTCGAAAGCGAGGGCGGAGTAACAATGTATCGCAAAGACAGAGCGGAGCAGATGGACAGCTCAAAGAATGACTGGAGGAATGTTTAGTGACAGGCGGCGTTTGAAGGCTCGACAGGAGAACTTACTGGGGATGCATCCGATGGAGATGAGCCCGCCGTGCGAGTTGTTCTCGCAGCAGACAGTGTTCGCGGAGCTGTGTGACGGCGGTCTGTAAGCACACATGCGCACGAGGAAGGCAGAAAATCGTATACTGACCAGCTGCCGCTGCCAACTCCGATGACGGAGATCGGTGAGCAAGTCAATCCGACAACGACATCAGGGCCGAGTACAATGCCAAGCAGCCCGAGAAGGATCGACGCGACGGGGTTGCTCGCCTTCTCGACCGAGTTGCAGCACTGGACGGGACCAGTCGAGCACGAGGAGGGCGGCTGGGGCTTGCCGGAAGGCTTCGGCTTGTTCGCAACTACGGAGATGACGTTGGATAATTAACAAATGGTCCATACACAACTGTGGTAGGAGACTTACCATCCCGAGCGTTGGCGTTGTAGAGGCGCGTCGGCGAGCGGGGAGGCAGGCCGCGCGCGAGACGCTCCGCGTTCGTCCCGAGGCTGGCCGCCTGGACGGTCGCGACGATGAACGCGAAGAGGAACAGCGCAAGAGTGTACTTCATGTCGACGGGCGGGGGGATATAGGCGGCCGCAAGGGAGGCGAAGGGGGGCGGGCAGGACAGGTGTCGAGGAGCAACGAGCGGCGCTGTCTGGGGGAGCAAAAAGTGACGGGCAGCGGCGCGCCCCCATATATACTGGGCTGCATGATGAACGGGCCGTCGACACGTTCTGGACGGCCTATCCGGCTACGCCGCGCACGTCTGGATGGGCGCGTGTCAGAGACGCGATGCGAGCGTGCCAATATTGCTGCCGCTCGCGACTTCGACTTGGAGCGGGCGATGCGATCTGGCTGTTCTGGTTCGCACCTCGCAATCGCCGTGCTGCCGCGCGGGACTGGGGCAAGACGCGCCGGACGGGCGGGGGGAGAGCGACGTGAAGCGCGATGGGGTCGATGGACGGCTGGGCGGTGGGGCTAACGGCGACAGGAAGGCGTCGACGAGTGACGGGACGGTGACGGCCGCGGGCCACGCTGCACCCGGACGGCCAGGACACCGCTTTCGTGCGTCTTCGGCTCCTGAAAACTGCACTCAATGGTGCTGCGCCTGGAACACATCCATCGTTCGAGGGATCGAAAGATTACGGTGGGAAGCGATGGAAGACGGAGAAGGCCGCACAGCGCCCTCGGAGCGCTCGCATCCGCGGCTTTGCTCTCCTCTGCTCCTTTGACAGATCATCAGGGTGAGGCATCCTAGATATCGCGTACCTCTTTTTACACACCCGTACGTCCCGGATCGCACCACCTCTCATGCGGACGTCCGTCATATCGTACTTGCAGAAGGAGGTTCTTCGGGGCCTACGTATACAACGTCCGCTTGTATCGATCACCTCATTGTAATCAGCTCTTGACGGTCATCGGAGATATACTGTCTATACCGTCGGAGGAAATGTGCTGCGTAGAACAGGACCTACGTAGCAAATCTACCACTCGCGGGTGCTGGTGGGAGGAAAGAAAGAAAATTCAAAGCCCGATTAGGGAAGGTCGAGTTCTTTACATGTTCGGCGCCTACCCAATACGCCGTTCTCTCACGTCCACATCCCCGACGTTTATACTTACGTCCCATCGCAATTTAGGTGCTTATCCTTGCCGACCTCAGCGGAGACTACGTGAACACGCAATCGATGGCGTGCGAGGTATATATGGTCTTTGTGCGGCTCTGCCAATCTCGGGACGACGAACGGAGTCGAAAATAATGACAGCTTCAACTCCGGCTCGGAGGTGGGCCTCTCATGGAGGGTCAGTCATATCAACTTCTCACTCTGTTTGCGCCCAATGTCAGCTTCTGTCTGTTGATATCGCTCTAGGACGCATCTCTTTGGCTGACCATCGACCAATGTCGCAGGCGATGGCCACCATCTATCTATATCAACAAGATGCCCATCGCGACTGGAACTGGCAGGTAACGTCCTGCGGCTATCGTCCACCTTCTCTCAGGCTGTGCGCTTTCCACCAGCGTGCTCACTAGCCTTCTACCGCGCACACGGGCCTTCTACCGCTCTTCCGCCCTCTGGTTCGGTGATTAGCACGCCAACGCTCGTCAGAGACGCCTTCTGCAAGCTTCTACCACCTTGGCCGTTCTCACAGTGCTCGTCTAGACCGTATGATCTTTGATCTTCCTCGACGTCCTCACTACCCGCTCCCTCTCGCCGTCGACAGCGACGCGCCTGCTTCACCGCACGCCTCCTCGTACGGCCGCTCACTGGCCCACGCCGGCCGTCGAGGCCTATCGCGAACAGAGTCGCGTCCCCTATTGCGGACGCTCGAGCGCCGTATTCCTTGCACGCTCGCAATGTGCCTCGTCCTTCTAGCCCCGGAAGCAGTCCCAATCCCCGTCTTCTCCCCGCCGCACGCCTCGATTTCGAACGCGGTGCCTGGCGGCGCGGGCCACAACTCGGCATCGGCGTCCCCGGAGGCGAGCAGGGTGACTGACGTGGATCGGTGCACGTCTGCGCTGCACCCTCTGCGGCGGTCACATCTGCCAGTACTTGCGCCCGGTCCGCGCCCATCGCAATCGGCGCTTTGGGTGAGTCTGCAGTATCGGTCCTTCTATGTTGGGATGGGCCGAGTAGTGGCGGTTCGCGGAGAGGCGGGAGAGCGCTTCCTCTTCTCCTGCGACGCCGGATGATCAGGAACTCCCGCTGATAACATAGCAGGTGCAATGTGCACTGCGGGTGAAGTGCGGCTCCTCGACGGCATCGAGGTGTTGCGCTCACACGAACGGTGCGCGGTTTAGCCTGAGGGATGAGCATGAGGATTTGCACCCGCGACGCCAAGTCTCGGGGAAGCAGTCTCGCCATACCTAGGGAGCCTCGCCCGTCGCGGTCGTAAGCAGGTTTTAAAGCCTCGCTGACTGCTGCATGACAGGCACCGGCGATGGAGTCGCGTCCGCCCGTCTTGCGCCCGCACCGCTTCAAGTACGGCTCGAAAGCAATGTGCCTCGAAGAAGCATGCACCGTTGACCGTCCCGGGCCCGAGCATGCAGGCACGCTGTGGCAGGCAGAGTGTCACGAGTGCGGCGGCGAGGCGTCGTGCTCGTGTATATTATGTGTGGGGAGCGCGTCATCTCGGGCCGACTCGAACACCTTCGTCTATAAGTATAAGTTGTCGCACACAATATCAGGTGAGTGTTTGAACTCGCGATGAC
Source organism: Trametes pubescens (assembly GCA_001895945.1). Taxonomy (NCBI): domain Eukaryota; kingdom Fungi; phylum Basidiomycota; class Agaricomycetes; order Polyporales; family Polyporaceae; genus Trametes; species Trametes pubescens. The sequence goes on along the minus strand of MNAD01000215.1, from coordinate 99,170 downwards.
GGTGTGGTGACCTAGCTGATACGTGCTTTCTCCCCGCTGGAAGAATGCGCGCTACTATAGGACTCCGTTTGAAAGATCGACTGGGCATCTATCGAAGGCGGTGCGCACTTGAGCTTGAGTACTCAAGTACTCACCGCTGCTCCGAACGTCCTCGTAATCCTGGACACTGGATGCATAAAGGCTCGGGCTACATATGCATTATGATAGTCTTGTGTGTTCTCGGCGCCTATGAGTCTAGGTACGCCTTCAACACGTTTCCTCGCTTGGGGACATGCTGAGCGGTAATGAAGTGGTGTGTACTTCAGCGCTGGCGTACGAAGTTAGGTGAGTGAATGAACTCGCGATGACGGGCTGATGACCTACTTAATATGCAGTGCCTAGGGATCGCTTCTCACTTTGCAGAGCACCCGATGTTGCGGGGCTGTTTTGCTTGATCAGTGGGTGAAATTTAAGGATGTGTCCCAGGGTCAATGACGCACGCTGCTCTCGGTGGTTGTATGGAGTGGTTTCTGCGTTGCCGAAATCCTTGCGACCGGTTTCGTGTTAAATGACGCTCACTTCCTTGCTATCCGCTTCCGCAGCAGATCCGAAACCGATGAAGTGACGATCGTGGTACGTTCATTCACGAGAGAAGTCAACCCACTAAGGACTTACTGTTCATTATAGGTACCGTTTGTCTGAGGCGAAGTTAATCACTCGCTACGGGAACCAGCGAGTAGCAATATCATAGTCAACTCAAGTTTGCGAAAGGTCCCTTCGAGCCCATCGGGGTATAGCCTAAGGTGCGCATATATCAAGTCTGACCGCATGCTTCTGAAGCACACGATGTGCGGTAATGAAGTGTTCTGTACTTCGCCCGCAGCCTGCCAGCAAACATGAGTACAAAAACTTTGTACTACGTTCAATAGTGATCTATCGCAGCCCTAGGCTTTGTGCAGTGTCCAACGACGTGAACCTCGGCGCGGTCGCTACCTCTGCCAGCTCAGTGTACCAATTCTGCAGATTGCGACACTCTTGCTCGTGTCTAGCTACCGCAGCTCGAGGGCCCCAGTGTGTATATAGACTGCGATTATGCGACGGGCTCTATGCGACGCAGGCTTCAGCTTGACCGCTTGCTTTCGATTCGCTAGCATGCCGCTCGCGTCGCTACAGAGCTCATCCGATTCGGTCGGTCGAAGCCATCTCATTCGCATTACAGTACTCCGCAGGCTAACCAGAGTGGATAACTCATCAATGCACATACGAAGAACTCCCGCACCTTGTCCACCGCAGCTATGCGTACTAAGCAAACAACCAGATCGCAGCCTTGAGGAGAAGTCCGCCTTCGCGGATAATGTCACTCGCAGGCCGACCTCGGGGTGCTGACTCATACGGTGTCGCCCGAGGACCCGACCCGTTGAGATCTGACATCGGGCTACTCGCAAGATGTGCGCAGGACTGCGTACACGCTGACTGTTCTATGTCCAGCACCGCATATATACAAGGACGTTGCCACTGCTGCGTCCATTAACCCTCAGATCTCCGAATTCTTCTCCTCTTTCAAAACCGCCAGACAACCCTTGCCATACTCTGACCATGGCTCCTGCTACGCAGAAGGCTCTAATCCTTCCCGTTCAAAAAGGAGAATGGGTTGTGAGTGAAGTATCCGTGCCCACTCCCGGCCCCAAAGACGTCTTGGTCAAGATCATCGCTGCCGGGCTCAACCCGGCCGACTGGAAGATTCAGTCGTATGGCATCGACTGGGTTCCATACCCTTTCATCGGCGGATCGGACGCCGCGGGCGTCGTCGAAGAGGTTGGTTCCGAAGTCACAAACTTGACGAAGGGAGACAGAGTGTGAGTCTAGACCCCGAGTGTTCATGATGAGAAGCGAGCCTCACTCGCCCTCAGCTTTTACCAGGCCTGGTTCAGCATCGAGAAGTCAGCGTTCCAGCAGTACGGCATTGTACCCGCCGAGACCGCTGCTAGAGTGCGTGTCGATTTCAACGTACTATGTAGAGCGCTTGGCGTGTCTGAATGACGAACTGCTGTAGATTCCGGAAAACATCACCTTCGACCAAGCGGCATCGATCCCTCTCGGACTCAACACAGTTGCCATCGGGCTGTACAACCATACCCCGAACTCCAAGAGCGTGGACTATCCCGCTCCGTGGGAGCAGGGCGGTACGACGAGGTTCGCCGGGAAGCCTGCATTTATCCTCGGCGGCTCCTCCACCGTCGGCCAGTATGGTACGTATCCCGACGTATTCCTCGTTAGCATGCGGGCCTAACCAGTATGTGCGCACAGCTATTCAGCTCGCGAGGCTTTCTGGGTTCTCGCCCATCATCACAACCTCGTCCCTCCGCCACGAGGAGTTCCTGAAGTCGATCGGCGCGACCCACGTCATTGACCGCACCCTCCCGCCCGCCACTATCCAGGCTGAGGTCGCGAAGCTCGCGGGGGACAAGCCAATCGAGTATGTCTATGATTCGATCTCGAGCGCGGAGACACAGCAGCTCGGGTACGAGGTCCTCGCGCCCGGCGGAGACCTTGTTCTCGTCAATCCCGAGGCAATCCCTGCTGAGATTAAGAAGGCGAGCGATAACAAGAAGATCCTCAACGTATTCGCAGACGTACAGGCCCCCGAGAACAGGGACGTCGTCGTCGGAATCTGGAGCCATGTCACGGAGCTGTTTGCGACGGGAAAGCTTGTGGTATGTTCAATTTGTGGTGCTCTTCGCATAGCATGCATCGACTTACTGTACATCACAGCCCGGCCGTGTCGAAGTGGTTCCTAATGGCCTCGCTGGTATTCCTGATGGGCTTGTGCGCTTGCAGAAAGAGCAGGTGAGCGGCCAGAAGCTCATCGCTCATCCGCAGGAGACGCCGTGAGGTGCTTCATAGGGCATATACGTGGAAGTTTTGTGTCTGCCACACGTATACACCTTTTCAATGTCAGGTCATATGTTGTTGTTTTGCCGATTGTTCAACTTGGTAGTACCGCCAAAGATGCCACAGAAATACAAGGAAGTCTAGCAAGGTTTAAGCATCAGTCCAGAAATAGCATAGCAGTGTGTGATAGCAATAGAGTAGACTTAGTGCATTTGAAGGGAAAAGTGCGCAACGACATCTCGCATGGGCTCCGATTCGGAATCTGAAGGAGAAATATGGGCGCTAGTATATCCATTTTCGGCAGTTTGTTTGGCAAAGGCTTCTGAACCAAACAACGGCCTGAAGGGCGCTTGTCTAAACCTCCAGCACAGTGACCATGACCAACACATGACAGGCATCGCGTCCAAGCTCATTTTAAGCATCACAGAAGATATATGGCTATAGCGGAAAACGGGGTATGTACGGCTACAGTGCCCAACTCACAAGTCGCGAGCCTTCGTAGCGTACTAGTGATGGCCCTATAGCGTGCTCGGATACAACCGTTTCTGGATGTCGGATATGCTGTTCTACACGCTTGCGGCGGGTCGCCTAACACTGGACGCGCCGCTCCGGCGGTTCCTGTGTGGGGAGTTGTAGACGGCAGTTTCGTGTACGACGCCGAACGAGGCGGCCCGGTGGTGGGGGCAGCCGGCGGGGAATGTGGTGCGCGTGATCCAGGTTGTGCTCACGCAGAATTCCGGTCCGGGGAGGTTCGTGATGCATCGAGGAGGTCGCCGAGTGGGGTGGGGAGTGGGAGGAGGCGGAGAGGGCTGCAGCTTCGAAGTAGCTGGCAGAAACTCTAGTGTTTTGTGAACGTGCGTGTGCATCTGCTCTCCGTGATTCCAACTGGGATAGGCGTCCTGGGTCCTGGCTATTTTGTTGATGTCTCTGTCTAGGTTCTCGGCAGTTTCATGTTATTCAAATTACTTGCGGTACGATATACAATGCTCTCACCGATCGTTGCAACATGACATATTTGCGGCGCAGCAGCTCGTTGTGTAGGTGCACTTGCTGCGAATGGTCCAAGCTGTGCCAGCACGAACCACTATAGACTTCGCGGATAGCCTGTGATCGCCTCATGTTGAGCGGCGCCGCTGCATCAAGCAGTCTCAAGCTTCCTCAAAACACAGCTATACCCAGCTGTTCGACTTCGATGCATAGCAAAGACGCGAGGCGACACGGATGGGACCAGTATATAGCCCGCGAGGACGTCTCCTGTTCAAAATACCTCCAACGTCAGATTCAGACTGATACCAGCATGATATACCCCAAACCAGGCAGTGCGTGGCATCGCGCAATGATGGTCGGATACCTATACCACCACACTATCACGTCTACCACCCGCGCGGCGCAACGCTCGGCACTCATCCAGGACGTGCTCAGGGACCCGGCGCTGTCGCGTGCGCACTACCCCATCTCATTCGCGACCTTCGCGGCCGCATGCCAGCGGCTCCAGCCCACCGCCGCGACGATACCCGTCACCTGCGTCGAGATATACAAGATGACGTGGTCGTCCAACGCCCTTGTGCAAGCGACGACCGGGTTCCTAGGGCACCAGTACATCGTCGCCACGGTCCTGCTCCCCGACGGGCGCAGCACCTACATCAAGGCCGACTTCCTGGCCGAGGACCATCCCTGCGGGTCGAAGCTCATCCTCACTTTCGACGACGACCGAGACGCACTCACCGCAGACAGCTACTCCCTCTCCCGCATGGTCTCTCCGAACCCTTGGACTCCTGGCGAGCAAGGCGAAAACGGGGCGAAGCCAAGCGGGCCGTCGCTTGCCGACCTAGCCACCCTCTTCGGCGTCGCGGACGCACGCCTCGGTACCCGTCCATACCGCGTCCTCAGCCGCAACTGCCTGTGGATGACAGACACGCTCTTCTACACGTTGGCGCAGCGGTACGCTACGCATTGGCTTGCGGGCGAACTGACGCCGAACGTGCCGCTCCGTCTATATCTTCTCGGGGCGGCGGGCGCGCTCGAGACGGCTATCGCGTGCACGCTGGCGGGCGACGCGGCGCGACGGTGTACGTGGTGCGCGGCTTACGTGGTGCGCTGGGTACATGTGCAAGGTACTTGGGGGAAGGCTGGGGCGGACCGATATTTGATGCATGATGAGGAGATCGCAGACTGGATGAGGGAGTGGGACGAGTGCGAGGGGAGGGAGCAGCTGGTCTGAGTCCGTTTCACGTCGCGAGAAAGTCGGAGAGGACTCCTACCGTGTCTGGCAGTTCTGTGATCGTTTGGACTCACTTGTCTGTGCACATCATTACATCATGGGTGATCTGTAGCGGGTTTGCAGCGCCCTACGACTGGAGACGTTTGTCCGTGTGTCTTCCTGTGTGGACCCTGTGTCGAGTCGTTCCCTACTTCATCGGCGACCTGTCAGCGACCTTGGGCTCTTTTTTCATGATTGCGCACCTTACATACCCTGGCTTTGGGAAAGACGTCGAACAGAGGAAAGGCACGCGTCCGTCGGCGCCTTTCAATTCTTGCGTCCAATGGTGAGCTACCGCAGCACGGTCCAATGGTCGTGGCCACCACACCTTCGAACACGAGGTCGTCGTAACGAGGCATGCACTCTTGGGGATGCAGTCCACTTAGTCGTGAACAGCGAGGTCCCACTGGTCACTGCCAGCAAGATGTCGTACGCCTCGGTCAGCTGGACCAAAGCACCGTCGCCCCCTAGTGCATATATCACCCTCGCCTCCCGGTCCTGCGCCCTCATCAGCGAGGTGTTTGCGTTCAGCGAGCTCTCGGCTGTCACCTATCCCCTCCCGATGGACAAATGGATAGAGTGCCTGCAGAGGCAGCCCATCTCGAAGGCGCTCTTCCTCATCTCCTTCGAAATCTACATGGACACCGCGTCGTCGAGCGTCGTCGTACGCGCCACGGCTGGCGTCCTCGGACACCAGTTTAACGTGTTCACGATCGGCCTGCCCGACGGGCGCAAGACGCACATCAGGGTGGACTACCGCGACACGCCCATCGTGCTTGGGTCCGAAACGCGGCTTGACGTCTCCCTCAGCGACGACCACGCCGCGCTCACGAAGGACAGCCGCCTCATCTCGCGCATCGTCGCCCCGACGCGAGCCGCCGCCGAGAAATCCGGGCCTTCGCTCGCTGCGCTCACCTCCCTCTTCACGGTCGCATACAAGCGCCATATCCCTCGGCCGTACAGCGTGACGGGGTACAACTGCTTCTGGATGACCGACATGCTGTTCTATGCGATTGCACGACGGTACGAGGCGCTGTGGATCGCTGGCCGGCACAAGCCCGACGAGCCACTCCGGCGGTACCTGCGCCGTGAGGCGGGCGTGCTTGACACGGCTGTGTCGTGTGCGACGGAGAAGGAGGGTGCGCGACGATTCGCGATGTGGACCGGGAGCACGTGGCGCAGGATCCAGGTGTGGGCCACCCAGAACCGGGATGATCGGGTGATGATGCACGACGACGAGGTCACCCTGTGGATTACGAAGTGGATGAGCTTGACAAAATGATGGAAAAGGGGACTTTGCTTGGATGCTGACCATCATTCTAAAGCCGTACTTAGATGGGACTTGAAGCTTGAATGGCCGCGGTAGCGTGTTAGGTTTCTTACACTATAAACGTTCGCGGCTTTCAATCCGCCTAGCTAGATATCGTACCTAGTGCGTCCCTTGTGCAGAAACTGCGGAGATGTTATAGTATAAATCCTGCCGGCCACCCGTCGGCGATATACTCCACGATACTCATGATTGCGCACCTAAGATGACCTGGCCTGGGTAAAGACGAAGGAGGAAGACATACGTCGGCCAAAGCCATCGAACTCTTGGGTGCAACGATGAGCTACCGCAGCGCGGTGTCATGGTCACATGGACTCTGCCACGATCAGACAACGAGTATATGCACCCCGGAGTGAAACCGTGGCTACGCAACATCTCATAATCTACAGTCCAAAGCCCCGGACAACGAGGTGGTCATCTCTCTCAACGACGCCCACGTCGCGCTCACGGCGTGCAGCCGCCTGATCTCGCGCGTCGCCGCCCTGGACCCGACTCCCCCCGCCGCCGAAGCGGAGGGCGAGCTCTCGCTCTCCGCGCTCACCTCGCTGTTCGCCCTCGCGCACGCGCACCACGTATTGCGGCCGTACACCGTGTATGGGCACAGCTGCTTCTGGATGTCGGACATGCTCTTCTACGCAGTTGCGCGTCGGTATGCCGCGCACTGGCTGGCCGGAAGCCCCACACCCGACGCGCCGCTCCGGAGATACCTGCGCGACGAGACGGGCGTGTTGGAAACCGTAGCATGTGCAACGGAGTACGAGAGCGCCCGGCGGGTGACGCAGTGGACCGGGAACAGGGTGCGGAGGCTCCAGGTGTGGTCTAGCTGAAATTTTCGGCCAGGGAGGAAGAAGGTTGGCATGATGCATGACGATGAGGTTGCCTGTTGGCTCGGAGAGTGGGCCGAGCTGGAGTCGTGGGTAGGAAGTTCGCTAGAGATCTTGTCGTCTTTCCTGAAAAATTATCGTAGTCAGGCTTCAGTTCAGCGTCATGCCGGCTGGTAGAGAGGACTTACCTGTGGTAGCTTTTACGTCGAGAAGAGCCCCCGTCGGATCTTGCTAGATGCCGTACAAAGTACATACTTAACTCGTCAAGATTCAAGACCTTCGAATTAAGCGGTGTGGTGATGATCCGTCCGAAAGACGGGTAGAGCATAGAAGGGGAACGAGAAAAAGAGCAGGCGAGGTTGGCAGGAGCAGGCCCGCCACGCCTGTATCCGTCATTACGGGTATCGCTTTACAGTAGGTATGCCAATATACAACCGAGGGCGGGAATAAATCTGCAGCGGGAAAGCAAGATGTGGGAGTATAGATATATGATATGCGTGCGTTTATGTCGTTAGTCCAAGATGGAGCATTTTGGGTCGGAGAGAAGACGGTGGTGCCAGATAGGAAATCATAAATGAGAAGGGGAGGGTGCGGCTCGGGAGGGATGAGGTGGCGGGGTTGCCGGTGAGGAAGATGAAAAGATATGAAAGGGGGAGAAACGTATACGGAACAATCGTGTCGCGGTCGTGATGGTCAATTATGGGTAGCCATTCCCTGCGCAAGGACCCTCTGCGCGAAGACGAACGTCAGGCAACCAAGTCAACACTGGATAACGCACGACACCCACCTGGCCCTCCGCATCGCTACAAGATATCAACAACGCTCTCCAGCAGCACCTTCGGCTTCAGCAGCAGCGTCCGATCCATCCTCATCCCCGCGTCCGTTGAGCCCTGCGAAGGCACACGTCCGTCCGCGCCCAGACCCGCTGTCTTCGCGGGCATCCCGTCCCCGTCCACGCTCTCGTCCTCACGCTCCTCCTGCGGGAGGCGTCGGCGGAACGCAAGCCCAAGCTCGACCGTGCACAGCACCCTGCACCGCTCGTTCCCGTACCCTGCATACACGTTCTCCATCGTCTCCGGGTCGAACGCGCATCCGCCTGCCGCGGCGCCGTCCCTCAAAGGCTCGTCGGCCTCGTCCGCCCGCTCCGCGCGCCGCTCGCGCTCGACCTCCTTCACCCACTCGCGCTCGCGCTCGCGGTCCTTGCCCTTGCTAGAGCTAGGGTGGCCTGCGCCGTTCACCTCGACAACGCTGCTGCGCGTGCTGACGGGCAGGGGGGAGGGGCAGGGCGGGACCCAGACGGCTTCGAAGAGCCCGCTCATGACGCCGGTCTTGACGACGTTCGAGATGCGCTCTGCGCGCGCGCTTATGCGGGAGAGCGCGCTGCCGAAGCGGGTGCGGAGGGGGTCACGGTGAAGCCCGCGTGCGTCTGTGCACCCTGCGAGCGCGAGGATGGCAATCACCCCGCGTAGATTTCGTTCGGTGAGATTGACGAGTGGCTGAGGGAGGGCTGATGATGACGCGAGGGACGGGGGCGCGGAGTTGAAAGGTGAAGGGTTCGCAGAGTCGGGGGAGGGAGGATCGGAGGACGAGTGGCGGCGCTGTGCGAAGAGGGTATGCGCGTACTTGTACGTGAGCGCGCGCCAGCGCGAAGTTGTCGGCTGCGGTTCTGAAATGAATCCCAGTCAACCTGCCGCTCGCATATAGCCAACCCCTTTTACTCACCATCGCGATGCATATGCTCGAAGATCAGTCTGAACGCCTCGTTGACCTCCATCGGGAGCCCGTAAAAGAACGCGTCGAGCACACGCGAGACGCACCAGACCTCCCACGCCTGCAGCGCGAACTGGACGAGCGTCGGGTCGCCCGCGTGCAGCCGGTCCTCGAGCAGCCTGATGACCTCCGGACCGAGCGCGAGCGTTACGATCTCGCGGTCGCGCTCCTTCGCGGCGGACGGCGCGTGGTCGTGCACGCGCAGCGCGGGCGCGAACTCCTCCGCGATGGACGCGGAGAGCTGGATGATCTCCGAGTTCAGGTCGGCGAGCGCCTGCAGGAGCTGCGCGCCGGACCAGTCGTCCGTCTTGGACAGGAAGGACTTGAGCGAGGCGAGCTCTTCGGCCTGCGAGATGATCGTTTGGCGCACGTCGCCGTAGGTGGCGCGGAGGGCCGTGTATAACACGCGGAGGCGTTTGGGGTCGGAGAGGGCGGCTTCGGCGGAGTTGACCATCTGCTGAGAAGGGTTTGAAGGAACTTCGAGATGAGCTGGCGTCAGCGCCAATGGCTGGGTAGAGTCTAGAGGTGTGCATGGGGAGGGTGGCAAAGTGCGGTCGGGCGTGGGCGGGAATACCGCACTGGTGATGTTGGCGAGCTCCTCTCGCGTCGCCTTCAGTTGCTCGCGCAGGACGTCATTATCGCGCTCGAGGTGGTGTATGCGTTGGCGAAACTGCTCCCGTTCCCGGTCCTGCTCCGCTACGCGAATGGTGCGTTTCCGTTCGCGCTCGCGCTCCTTCTCCTTGTCAAAGTCCCTCGTAGACGCACGGCGCGAGACCTGCGGGCTGTGGTGGCTATGGTGGTTGTTGCTGCGGGAGCGGTGCACATGGGAGTCGGCGGGGCCGGTGAGGTCGTCGACGATGCGCACGGGTGGGAGGAGCCAGTCGACGATATCCCAGAAAGAATTCATCGTGTCGGCCAACGGCGGTGGGGGTATGTGTGTGCCTTTTGGAGGAGCGTACAGTCATCCGGCGGGGCGTCGCCAGAGGGCAAGTGCTATGAGGTAGCCTTCGGTGTACAGCGTGTGTCGTTCAGCATAGGACGCCTGCAGCGTTGTGGTGGCAATCGTCGCGATATTGCCCAGGTGCCAGGATTTCGTCGTAGTATCGAGCAGATCGGACTGCGCGGAGCTTATCGAGTGAGATAGAGGTTCGCAGCTGCAGCACAGTGTGGGGAACGATGACGGGGTGACAGAAGGTGGCGAGGGAGAGCTCGCCTCGTTCCGCCAACGTGGGTGAAATCAAGGGCGCCTGTTTTGCCTCCCACCTTCATCTGTTACCACGCGTACGCTTTTGTCAATCGCTTGCACGGCAACCCCAGAGTCTTTGCTGTTGATAACAGCGAGCGGCGAATCACCGACAGCTTGTGCAGGGAGTGATGCGGCACCCAGCTGTCTCACAAAGGAGCAAGCATATATGCAGGCTCGAAGGTCAAAATGCATAGCTAGGTACAAGTACAAATGATAAAGTAGGTCTTAAAATGCTCCCATATACTCCTTCGAAGCATCCTCGCTGATTACGTCCTCTTCGTGCCGTGAGCAGTCTTGAGGGGACCGTCGATCTCGTCGCGTTTGTTCGACGTCTCGCCCGAACTGGTGTGGGACATGCGCGACGTCGATACTCCAGGCTCAGAAGGCGGAGACTCAGTCGTCGTTGCCGAGTCCGTTGCGTGGTGGCGGTCCTTCACGTATTTGACCGTCTGCTCCTGCAGGTTTCCAGGGGTTACGCCGGCCTGGTCAGCCTATGGGAGTGTGAAGGTGAGCGTCTGAGCGTCGTTAAAGTGCATGATGTTTCGCACCTTGATGGCTGCTTCAGATGCACTGGCAAGGTTCTCGTTCCAGCCAGGTGCGTGGTCCGGATGGGGAGTAGAGGTCTTGTGCTGCTGCTTGCTCAAGTTGCGCTTTTTCTCCTGCTCGAGAACCTGTGGGGAGCTTAATCGGTGTGTCATGAACGGCGCATACATCCACACTTACAGCAGGGTCGTTATCGTGCATGGTGCTCGAGTAAAAGCGGGGCGTCGCGCCCAGCGCAGAGGTTGAGGGGCGCGCAACGACACGCTTAAAAGCGTTGCGAGAGACAGAGGTGATCATGCTGGTCATGGTGAGGAATGAGTGAGTGTGTGGTGGACGAGGCGGGTTCGAGAGGGGTTTGTGAGAACGAATCAGGCGCGAGAGGTTATATAGGAGCACTCCGAACCTTGTGGAGTGTGCCGAGAGGTGCCATGGCCAACGTCGCGAACCGTTTTGGGATGACGTCGTGTACCGCGACTCTCCCTTCTCCCCGACCCCATGACGTCATACCCTCCTAGTCGTTCACTCATCCTCGCCATGTCACCACCTTGGCGTCCGCTTGCATTCCTACGCGCGCGGCGCGCAACAAACAGCCTTTATGTGGGGCTTGATGAAAGGCCAAACAAGCCATCAATTAGAAACGCGTAGCTTCACTCCTAAGTAGAACGCGCACGCGTGCTCCAAAGGGCCTCTAGGTGCCCGCCGGCGCGAATACATATGATGAGGTAGCGCGGTCAATAAAATACTCTACAACGGAAAGTCCAGAATACATCGCGCAATCAATCGAACGGACGCGAAGACTACTTAATGTAAAGTCCCCAAGCCCGCCGGTCGAATTCTCGCTGTACCCCCGTGCGCACGAACGTTCGGGCTCCTGTGAGTGGGATGGGGACGTTGACGCGAGCCCCATTGTTAGTCGGATACGGGTCGCCAACGGAAGGGGCTGTCAAGAAGTGCGACATGCCTGTCGATGGCATGCACATTCTGTACGTATAGTTAGCTGGTCGAACTGACCGCCGACCTCATAGGTTTCGAAGGATACTCACAAACCGAACTCGAGCTCGACGGTATCATGATTCGTCCTGTTTGATTGAAATGACCCAGCGCGCCCCGCTGTCGTCGTCGGTCAACTCGTCGTCGGTCAACTCGTCGCCGACCAGCTCCAGCGGCTCTGCGACGGAATTGAGCAGTCCCGCTGATGGCGGAGTGAAGTGCATGATCGACGCGGGATTGTGCTCCCCGATAGTTGTGGACTCTTGTAGGCCGGCGTCACGGAGGTTGGCGATAAAGCGATAGGTGAGTATTGGGACCAAGCTATAATGCTCTGTGGTAAGTCCAACTCGCCTAGGTACTCGCGCGATGGTGGGGATGTACCTCTTGCGGAATGCTTCATTAAGGGATGAGCCGATCGTGAACTGGGTGTTATTGAAGGTGAGCGTGGTGCAGTGCGCGGGTCGGCTGATTTCTCACGATGAAGCCTTCGTATCAGCTGGCGAGAGGATTTCAAGGTGGGTACAACACACTGTGGCGGACAGAATGTTGAGGGCGCCGAGAACGGCCATGACTCTGCAACAGTTTGCATTAAATCTTGAGCACAACGGCAGAAGTGGTGTGTGCGATCCCCATAACGCACCCGAAGTACAAGGAACCTGTGTGACCATGAGACTACCAGCTTCGCTACACCAGTGGCGCGCGATCGGACTAAAGCAACTCACCATCACGTAGTAGCAGGTCCGTCAGGCGCATCTGCCGCCTGAACCTTGACGGCATGCGGTACAGAGAGATGGTTTTAATGACGGTAAGTGCGAGGCATACCACCTCATATGCCAGGTTCATTGCGGATAGCACAGACGGGGCTACGGCATTGTATGAATACAATACTAGAAACTGAACGGCAGTGACGCCATGATGCGACTTACCGTACAACCTAAGCGACATCAGTTCAGAGCGGCCAAAAAAGACACGCGGTTCAGGAAGTACTGGACTTACAATACCGATTCAACCGGGGCCCCCAGGGTTGTCCGCACTAGACACGGCTCCAGCGGCCATGGTGCGGATACCGTTTGGAATCCGGCGAGCACAGACTGTAAGAACCGTTTGTCAGATGCTCTTGCACGTCTACGGCGAGACTGACACTCGCCTGCACGTAGGATGACCAGTTCAGAAGGCCTGCGAGGAACAGGACGGCACCAAGGTACCAGTTCCTGGACCAGAGTGCCATGATGCGAGCGGCGATGAAGGCTGGGACGCGAGAGAGTCCGTCAGATATTCGACTCGAAAGGGCCTGAGAGGTAAATAGCGCACCAGAAACTGCGGCACTCAAAAGGATGTGTGTGGTCAACGCTGTTCTGACTAGGCCTTGGCAACTACAGGAGGCTGAGCCATTAGGGTTGAAGCACCCAGTGATAGAAACGAATATGGACTTACTCTCTATCTGAGGTGATGAGACGAGCAACGGGGCTCTCTGGCGTCTGGATAACGACGGCCAATGCCATGTTCACTAGGGCAAGATACCTTACGAGGAGGAAGAGAACGCTCGCAAGTCGGGGTTTCCGCCAAGCGAGCCGGACTTCATCCGGTAGGGTCAACGCGAAGTCGTAGTACAAGAGGGCTACCACCGCGGATCCGAAAGTAAGCGGACGTACGGACTCTCGCCACTGGGACACGACTCGGAGATCAATCTTACCTGCGCTAGACAGCAGTATCTTGTCATCGTTCGCACGTCCATTCATAAACTCGAGGTCTTCTAAATGAGGTCTGCGATCAGACGAATGAGCGGGGCGTCTTGGTAGATTAATGCTAGAAGTTTGAAGTACTCACAACCAGAATCCGAGATTGTCGCCTTCGTCCAGCATTGAGCGGCAGCTGTCGGGTCTGAGCGAGCTACGGAATCAGTCTGCGGTCACAAGAATGTCAATCAATATAAGTGACAGTGCCCCCGGGGTCTGTACATGACCGAAGATTAGGTGAGAAACGGCGTCGGCGCGTCTGGGAGAGGGACCGCCTTCGCGGCACCGCCCCGGTGACCTCTGCCGTCTTCTATCGCAGCGCTAAAATTACCCCTGCGTTCTGGAGGGCAAATGCTTGGATAATATACAGTGCACGGGACGACATGTTGACAGATGGAAGATGCGAAGCGGCGTGCCCGCTGCGGTGGAGTGACTGATCACTATGCATGTACTGTCAAAGTCGAGTGGGGCGCGTGTCTTCTGTTGCGCAGTTATCGGAGCCGCTCTCCCGAAGGGCAGAAGTTTGAAGGACTGGAAGTTGAGAGCTTTTACGCTACGCTGGGCATAAACCTGTTGCGAATCTGGACAGCTGTCAGCGCGCGCAAAGCTGCGAAGGCAATATGAGCACTTACACCCTCCCTAGTACAACGCTAATCCCTACGACTTTGAAAAGTGTCAATATTCGCTCGATAACTCTGCTGGAACTCTGCGTAGCCCATCATGGTCGTCGCCGATAAGCTCGTCTCCGGCCAAGCCTAACGGTCCCGCAACGGAATCGAGCAGTCGTGCCGATGTCGGATTGAACCGCACAGTTGACGCGGGGTCGTGCTCGCCTATCGTCGTAGACTCTTGTAGGCTGGCATCGCGGAGGTTGATGATGAAGCGACAGGTGAGCATCGGGACCAGACTAGAATGTTGCCGGTAAGCCCAATTTGCCCAGGCTGCCCACGCCCCCAACTAACCTTCTGCTGAACGCTTCGCTGAGGGCTGAGGTATGGGCGAGCTGGATGTTAGAGGTGAGAGAGGCGGAGTGTATGGCTTGGTCGACGACTGACGTTGGGAACCTGTGGACACCTAGTCAGCCTGCAAAATAGTATGGAATGTGTTTTACGTACCGTCGCGGATAGAACATTAAGAACGCCAAGAATAGCCATGACACTGCACCATTTCGAGTTGAATCAGGTGGAAGCTGTAGTATATGCGTTGTCACGACCTACCTGAAGTACAGGGAACCTGAGTCGTTTTGGAGCTGTGGACTTCAAAGCCATAAAGCGTGTGACTGGAGCAGCTCACCGTCGCGTAGTAGTAGGTCTCTGAGATGCGTGCGCCGCCCTAACCTTGACCCACGTGGCCTTCGGTGCCAACCAATGGTCTTGATGACAGTAAGTACCAGGCACACGATTTCGTATGTCAAGTTGGCTCCAGAGAGCGCAGATGGGACTGTGTCATAACATGAGTGTATTAGAGCTTATAGGGCATGACGGACACCACGATGTGACTTACGGTATACACTGAGGGAATTTGACGCGGGAATATGAGCAACTTTGGAGGGCGGAGACAAGTGATCAGGGATGAGGGCTTACACCCCTAATTTAACCGTCTCCATATTGTCTGTCGTTGCTAGACACGGCTCCAACGGCCATGGTGCAGATACGATACTGAATCCAATGAACTCAGTCTGAGAGATCTGTCATTAAAAAGCTCTCAAACAATTGAAGGGTGGATGAAACTTGCCTGAACATAGGGTGACCAGTTCAGCAGACCTGCAAAGAAAAGGAGGGCACCGAGGTACCAGTTCCGTGACCACAAAGCTGTGATGCGAACAGCGATGAAGGCTAGATTTAGGGAGCGCACATCACCAATTTCTCAAACATTGCCTTGAAGTACACCAGGATGGACGCACCAGAGATGGCGGCGCTCATTAGAACGTGCGTGACCAACGCTGATCTGACCAGAGCCTTGCAACTACGTTGGACATCGTCAGCGGTTAGGGATCCGGCCTTCGTTCAAGCGTTGTCGAAATTACTCTATGTCTGCGGTGACGAGCCGAGCTATTGGGATTTCAGGCGTCTGGATAATGACTGCAAGTGCCATGTTCGCCAGCGAAAGGTATCGCACGAGGAGGAAGAGCACCGTTGCCAGTCGTGTAGGGGCCTGCCAAACCAGTCGCACCTCGTCCGGTAGTGTCAAGAGGAAGTCGTAATATAGTAGAGCTGCCGCACCACCGTCACGAGAAAGCGTCATGCCATGCTACGAGGGTATGGGATTCCGAATCTTACCTGCACTGGACATTAGTATCTTAATGTCGCACGCTGAGTTATCCAAAAACGCCGTGTATTCTAACAGTGGTCTGTGACGATGATAGTGAGCGAACACTGGTCGATAACAGAGCCTAAGTAATCTAGGCTTGACGTTAGACACTCACATCCATGGAGTGAGAGCGGTATTGTTTCCCGACATTGGGTTGGCAGTTGTTGGATTCGAGTGTGGCAAAGGGGTTGGTGGTCGTTCCAAGCTACGAAGCTTCTATACAAATGAACACAGTGCATCAGTGCAATCGAGAGCAGAACAGCGCAGCATGATGAGATACTGACAGATGGAAGATAAGAGACAGAAACGCGACTGCGCTGGCGTTCATTCAAGGCAACATGTCTTCCGCTGCGCTATCACCGGAGCCGCCACTCGAAGACGTCATAAAGGTTGAAATTTCGAACTGGCATTCTCATCATTTAATAGGCACAAAAGCAGTTGACGTTCTAGGAGGTGCGCAGTCCAGTGAAGAGCCGTTCTCCTGCGCGACGGGGAAGCTCCACAGGCTGAGAGTACCCTGAGTCGAACAGGGACGCCCAGTTTGATGAAGGTTGGCGATGAAGCGAGTCGTCAGGACGGGCACAAACCTACGATGGTAACATCGCCGTGTCCAGCTCCGTTAGCACGCGTGAGGCCCGATATGCGACTCAGACACGTACGCTCTTCCCAGTATAACACTGACATCAACGGGCAGCTATAACCTCCTTAGGGAGTGCACGAAGAGGATGATGAGAAGATAACGCACGATGCTTTCGGGGATCTGCAGTGAGATGCCGGTAAACGAGTCTGCATAATGTGTTGCGTCATGGGACTCACCGAAGCGGCTACGACACTGAAGATGCCCAGGGCTGTAAGGACTCTGATGTGAAACAAGTTGAGTTATGCACGAGAATACTGGAATATGAGCGCTCACGCGAAGTAGAGTGATCCTACGCGTGAGCAGGGTCTGGGTGAGTATATGCATCGAAGTGAGATTAGTTGGCACTTGCCATCTCGGAGCAATAACCCACTGAGAGTAGTCTCCATTCCCATCTTCCACTGGACTCGGTATGCGCCGAACGTCTTGACGAGGGTCAACATGAGGCAGAGGAATTCGTATGCGATACTGACGGCCGACGCGGATACCGGGACTGTATGGCATCAGAGAGTGGGAGGGGCAGTGAGAAGGGCGCGCTGCTCACAATCGTAAATTCTGGACATTTTCGAAACTCGTTAGGGTAGTTGCGCATATGGAGATGCCGAAAGAGGCTCACCGTAGAGGTATCAATGGCACTTGCTTCACATCGATGACGATCTGGACGCAAGCGAACATAGGCCACGGTGCAGGAACCATGTCGAGTTCGAAGCCCAATATCTATTCACGTTGCGTCAAGAGTGCTAGGGCGGGCAACAAGGAGAGGCAACGTACTGGTATTGCGATGGACGGCGTGAATATGCCTACTGAGAATAGGAAGAGACCCAGAGGCCAGTTGTGTGACCACAGGGCAGCTATACGGAGGGCGACAAATGCTGAAGTATTTTTATAGAAACGACCAGACGAAGACTCGTTGCGGGTACTTGCCGGAGACAGCAACGAAGCTCGAAACCTGGATGACTGTCGCAGCATCGTATAAAGCTTTACAACTTGCATCTCGCTTTAGCATCTGCGTTACGCTATAGAAGCTCTAGACCACGTACCTATTCGCCGTCAAGGTAGGCTCAGAGTCCGAAGTAATTCGTAGGGTGTAAAAGAGGACGAGTGATGTGTCGAGAAGGAACCCATATCGGATCACCAAAAAGAATACTTTGGCTAAGCTGCGAGGAGAATACCAGACGAGAGCAATCTCGCTCTTGAGGGTGAGGAAATAGTCATAGTACAGAATACCTGCAGATATTGAGAAACAGTCATTGCCGGAATAGCAAAGTGTGATGATACGCACATGCCATCGACGTCAATAGAGCCTGATACTGTGTGTAGACCGCGAGTTGGCTGGGGTCCTCGAGTACTGACCTGCATGTCCTGGGATTAGCATCGGTGATCATGTCACAGGCAAGGCCACATACCGCCATTGGGGATTGCTGCTGGACATGAAGCCGCCTCGATCTTCGTGGGGGATGAAACGCAAATCCCCGTAGTCAGGAAAGGGTGATATGATACGTACCAAGCGCGGTAGATTAGGTTAGTTTTATGGACGATCCCATAACACCGGAGGACGCAGTCGTGCGCAGTGCGGTGCATGGTGTTTATACAGCTTAGTACCGCTCTGCGACGCCCATGTTCTGAAACGTTTACTTTGGCGTGTCAACTAGTCCCGTTGTCGGCTGGGAGTCGATAGACGCAGGTACACAAGCTACATATGCAACTGTGACTGTGTAGGGGGTCGTGTGGCTCCCGTGCTGGTAGTGATCTTGATAGTAGCACGACCTGAGCTATGGCGTGGCCCGCCCTGATCGTACATACAAATGTTCGGCGGGACGCTTCCTATGGGTTTGCCCATGGCAGTGTAATGCAATTGCAACCTATGCTTACGAGAAATCTCGTACCATCCCATACTATCCCTCCAATGCGTCGTCCTGATCCGCACTGCCTGTGAGTACTGCGGGGAAAGACAACCGCCAACGATACGGCGAGAGTGTGCAACAAGGGAGGGTGGTGAGTTGCCATGGCCAGACGCGTGTCCCGATGGGAGGTAGCTTCGTAGGCTCGTAAACCATCCGTCCGGACATTGGAACTCCGGTGGGTGAGGTTGTCCGAACGGCTGGTCTAACTGGGCGCCCTTTTGGCGGGGTCGCCCAATTAGGTACCCCGTGTGAAAACGTACTTAGCAGAATCGCGAAAGAGCGTTTTGGACTTTGCTTGCCCTAACATTGAGAGCTCTTTGGCGGGCGAGTTAAATTCATTTCCTGGCTCGGACAACCGTTTCATACCCAATGCTCGATTTCTGCGCGGGCCGCGGAAGGCTGGCCTTCGGAATCGCAGAAAGTCACTTTTCAGAGCCTTCATGCAGGGCGCAGGCTGGTCCAACGGCGGCTACGCGGGCGCTTCCGCGAGCTATGGTCGAGCGCGCCAAACCTGGGCCGGAGAGCGTAAATGCTTGTTTGTCGCCGTTACACCAGCCCATATGAGATACAAGCGTACCTGCAGTGATATGAGTGCGCCCAAAGTGCTCTGAGGCAGCTTCATGGTTGACAGAGGCTTGCTGGGGTAACTCGCAGCCATTCTCCTGAAGGATGGTTGCGCGATTCTGCTAAGTACGTTTTCACACGGGGTACCTAATTGGGCGACCCCGCCAAAAGGGTGCCCAGTTTGACCAGTCGTTAGGGACGCAAGCTGTCTTTCACTCTCCGCTCCCCCCGAATGACAGCTCCCATGTGCGTACCGATCGACTGGTTTCGAGTCTAGTAGCTTCGGAGAGCTCCGGGGCCCGGAAGAGAAAATCTTATCAGATAAGATTGTAAGCCAAGCACCCGCGCGAAGCACGCCAACCCGTCTCTCCAGCGCGGAATTGAACAACATGTCCTCTCTTCCACCTTTCCTCCTCTTCTACCTCTTCGATGAGCTAGAGTCTCACACAGTCGCGAAGCTTTGGCAATGACCGCCCTCTTCTGTCGCCATTGTCTGATCAAACCTCTCAAAGCTGTTCCCCCGTCGTGGAAGTCGGGCACACGCCCTCATTCTCGCGCATTCACCCCCGTCTCGGACCGTCTACATCCACGTCACACATGGAGTCCAGGTAGAGGTGCATATGCACGCTTCTATCAGCACCTTGCGCAGCAGCCACAGAAGACTGAGACGATCGCACCGCAACTTCCCAAGCCCGAGCCCGAGCCTAAGAAGCAGGACCTTGGAGGTGATGCAGTTCACGTATCCCAGGCGGAGCAGCGGAGGAGGGACTGGAATATCATTCGGAGGATGTCACAGAACCTGTGGCCGAAGGACGACTGGAATACGCGTGGACGCGTGTTATTAGGCCTGGGTCTACTGATCGGAGGCAAAGTACGAGCTCTTGATTGTAGTCGTCTCAACGAGCCGGGAACTCATGAAACGTCTTAGCTGCTGAATGTGCAGGTTCCTCTGATATTCAAACAAATCATAGACACACTCAACGTCGACATCACAGCTGGCTCGACTGTTTGGATCGTCGGAGGGTCTCTAATCCTTGGCTGTGAGACACCTGACATCTCGGCGACGCCTCTCGTTCTCATTCTTTAATGCTGCGTAGATGGAGCGGCCCGCATTGGTGCTACATTATCTGGAGAACTTCTCAACGCAACCTTTGCGAGCGTGGGCCAGAGCGCAGTGCGCAAAGTAGCAAGACAGACTTTCGAGCATCTCCTCCACCTCGATCTCAAGTTCCATCTGTCTCGGCACACCGGCGGACTAACGCGTGCCATCGACAGAGGTACAAAGTAGGCACCTACCGCTACTATATCATTGTACGAGACGGACACTGACCACTCGGCAGGGGAATAACTTTCCTCCTTCAGGCCATCATCTTCCGCATAGTTCCCACTGCGCTCGAGATTTCGCTCGTCTGTGGAATTTTGGTGCGCGCCTGTCCCGTCCTATGTACACCACACATCTAATATCCCCGCAGACGTATAAATTCGGATGGGACTTTGCGGCGATCACTCTGGTGACCATGGCCGCATATACCTGGTTTACGGTGCGCACGACGTCTTGGAGGTCAGTGATTTATGTACGCTTTGGGTTGTGTTAGACTCATATTGGCGGTACAGAACACGGTTCCGCAGAGAGGCAAACAGTGCGGATAACAAGGCTGCAACGGTCGCCGTCGATTCTCTCATCAACTACGAAGCCGTGAAGGTGCGCAATTCACAGACCATGCTCCGCCATGTGCTCACCTCAATCCATCTGGCAGCATTTCAACAACGAGAAATACGAGGTAGCGCAGTACGACAAGCATCTATCGGCGTATGAGAAAGCGTCCATCAAGATCGCGACTTCCCTTGCGTACCTGAACTCTGGACAGAACGTCATCTTCTCGAGTGCCCTCACCATGATGATGTTCTTAGCCGCTCAAGGAGTGATCAATGGTCAGTCCGTACGCTCTTCTTACTGCTTCTCATTTCTCACATGGAATCACAGGTACCATGACCGTCGGCGATCTCGTCATGGTAAATCAGCTGGTATTTCAGCTTTCGCTGCCTCTGAACTTCCTCGGAACTATATACCGCGAGATGCGTCAGAGTCTTCTTGACATGGAGGTGCTGTTCAACTTGACAACGCAAAACCAGCCTCCAAAGGTAGGCCGCGTGCTCTTTTCCGAATACTAGAGCCTTACAAGCGTCGCAGGACAAGCCCGACGCTAAACCGGTCGACCTCCATGGCGGCGCTATCACCTTCGAGAACGTCAGCTTCGGATACCACCCCGGCCGCCCCATCTTCCGCGACATTTCATTCACCATTCCTGCTGGGAAGAGAGTTGCGCTCGTCGGCCCTTCGGGTTGCGGAAAATCCACCGTGTTCCGCCTGCTCTTCCGGTTTTACGAGCCCTCCTCCGGACGCATACTCGTTGATGGACAAGATATCCGCGATCTGCAGATTGCATCACTTCGGCGGGCGATCGGTGTCGTGCCTCAAGACACGCCGCTCTTCCACTCCGACGTGCTGCAGAACATCCGGTATGGCCGCTTGGACGCGAGTGACGAGGAGGTCATGGAGGTAGCGAAAAAGGCGCACGTGCATGAAGCAGTCATGAGGCTTCCTGATAAGTACAAGACGAAGGTTGGAGAGCGAGGCTTGATGCTGTCTGGCGGAGAGAAGCAGCGCCTCGCGGTCGCTCGGGTGCTCCTCAAGGATCCACCGATTCTGTTCTTCGACGAGGCGGTAAGTGCACTTGTACGTCTATGTGAATCGATATCTGACACACTCGTGAAGACGTCCGCGCTGGACGCGCACACAGAAACGGAGCTGATGCGGAACGTGAACAGCTTGCTTCATGAGAAGGCGCGCACGAGCGTCTTCATCGCGCATCGTCTTCGCACCGTCGTGGAGTCTGGCAAGTGTTTTCCGTGCATTACCCGAACAACCTGCTGACGTTGTATTCCTAAGACCTGATACTTGTCCTGAAGGACGGCCAGGTCGTCGAGCAGGGCACGCATGAAGAGCTCATGCGGGCAGGGGGTCTATATTACAGCATGTGGCAGCAACAGGTGTCCGACACCTCTTCTGATGCCGCTCAACCAGAGTCGGCGACTCAGCAATCACTATGAAGAACGTTCCTTTGGACATCCCCATATAGGGCACCAGGGCATGCCTGATTTCTCAATCGAGGCGTTTTACATTCTACATGCCTATACTAGGCATCGGACATACCAAAACCTCGTCTGTCTGAACATTGAAATGACCTGTTACTGCGGTTTCGGGCACTGCTGACCATCAGTGTCATCACGTGGGGCCGCTCTTATCTCTCTTTCGCGACACCCATTGGAGTACAACTGAATTCGCAGACATTGTCGCCAGAGCACGCCACCAGGGTTTCGCCTTGCGCAAGGCGACTTCCCCCCGGTCCGGACGAGCGAGCCCCCTGTCCGATGCGCGTCCGCACACCATCGCAGGCCCTCATGAGGCGGAAATCTCGTTCTCCTTACGCGTTGTGTGTATACTTGTCTTGCTGCTTCTCGATAGCGGCGGGTGTATAAAGCGGGGCCGTGCGCAGGTACGTGATCCAACCATACCCTGTCGAACTCGCCTCTCACACTCACCATATTCCGCCATGCCCGTCGCAGTCCCCGAGCTCGGTTCCTACGATTTCGTCCAGGAGACGAAGGTGCGTTTTCCTCCGCCGTCGAGGCGATCGACGAGTGCTGATCTATGGGTGTCCGTAACAGGAAGACCTCCCGTGGGCGGATCTGATCACGCTTGACTTCAGCTTGTACGGCACTCCGGAGGGCAACCAGCAGCTCGCGAAGACGCTCGTCAAGGCCGTGCGCGAGGACGGCTTCTTCTACGTGAAGAACTTCAACATCTCGCAGGAGCGCGTGAACCGGCAGTTCGCCATCGGCAAGCAGTTGTACGAAGTCCCGCTCGAGGAGAAGCTCAAGTATGTCCCTCAGGGGCTGGGTGCGTCGATTTCTACTGGCTATTGCAGTCGGAGTCTTGACGGGACTGCATTTTAGACGAGGGCGCGTTTAACGGATATGTCCCTGCGGGCCGCCGCATGTAAGCCTAATAGCTGCGCATCGAGTTCTCACGCAGCACGCTAACGCGTTTCTCGCAGCATCGATGTGGCTTCCGGTCTCCGCGACCGGGTTGAGGTGTACAACATCCCCAGCAAGTACCCATTCCTAAACTTAACGGCGCGCGCTAACTAACATGCATCAACGCATCAGAGTTCAACGGGGACTTCACGCACGACCACCCCCAGGTGCTTCAACAGTTCCTGCCGGAAGTCGAGGAGTTCGCCCGTGTATGTCTCCTGTGATCCCTGTGACTGTCTGCGCCCAGTCTTATATTTCCTGCAGTCGCTTCACACCGAGGTGTTGGACCCACTACACGAGATTCTTGCTATTGCGCTGGGCCTCCCGGTGGACTACCTGAAGAACATCCACCAATACGACGTCAAGAGCGAGGTCTGTCATATCTCTGGCCTCGTTTGTAGCCGGTCAATACTGATTTGCGGAAAGGACCATCTGAGGTACATGAAGTACACGAAGTTCTCACCCGAGGAGAACGACAAGCTAGGCGGGCTTTGGGGGCGTGGCCACACCGGTACGCATTGACCGTTACATAAGTGAAACGAGGTCTTGACGGATAGTCTTGCAGATCTGGGCAGCTTCACCCTGCTCTTCCGTCAGCCCGTTGCGGCCCTGCAGATCAAGAACCACGCGACGGGCGAGTGGAGCTGGGTCAAACCCGTCGACGGTACCCTCACTGTCAACACGTGCGACGCACTCTCCTTCCTCAGCGGCGGCTACATGAAGAGCACGGTTCACCGGTAAGCATCTTTCCTCATCGTCAGTAGTATGGCTGCTTACAGACGTTCAGTGTCGCCGTACCTCCGAAGGACCAGCAGCACGTCGACCGTCTGGGCCTCCTCTACTTCTCTCGGTACGTGATAGTCGTTGTGATTGTAGAAAGCCGCTGACGTGGGCGCTCACAGACCCAACAACGACGTCGAGCTCAGGACTATCAAGGAGTCCCCTGTGCTGCGTGAACAGGGCTTCACGGAGAACGAGTTCGAGAAGTCCGGAAACCCGGTCCCCACCATGGAGAGTGAGTGCAGTACCTTATGTCTCGCCGTGTACTTCGCTAACTCAGCGAAATTCGCAGCTTGGACGTTTGCCAAGCAGAAGTGGCAGCGCACAAAGAACGTTGCGTGGGGCGACAAGAAGTTCGAGAACGCACAAATTCTGCCCGGCTGGAACGAGCGCGCCTATGCTTGAGGGGTGTGGCAGAATCATACCAAGTTGTAAAAATATCCTCCATCCATTGCATAACATGTACCGCCTTTCAATGACGCTCTCCTGGATTTCTCATCCAATGATTGTACTGGAGGATTCGCTGTAAGCGATGAACTGCATGCCCATCGTTTGAGGTTTTTGAGCGGAGTATGTCGGCATTTTACCTCCGCACGCGGGGGCAGTGCGGCGCGCATGGCGATGCACGCCGTGAGTTTCATACGAACCTAAACACTGCGCAAGGCCCCCGCCACGAGGCATGCAGATGGTCTTCAATGCTCGTGCACTGGGCCTGCTGCGAGCCAGAACTACCAATCGGACACTACCGTAGTGAGTGACTTCGTTTCCATCCGCGAGCCTGACTCTGACTCTCGCTGACTGATTGCGTCACTCTCGACTCGACAATTCCAATAAGTCCATACTAGCACCATGCCCTCCCTTCGTCTACTTCGTCAGACTTCGCCTAGCGACGTCCTTGCCACCGTAATAAGCGGCTTGGAAGTGTTGAAAGAGACCTCCAATGCTATCGCTGCTGTCCCGCTCATGGGAGACATCTTCGGCATCGCACTCGGAATCGCCAAGACCGTAGAGGTTCGCACTTTGAGCGCGTGTC
Organism: Trametes pubescens; assembly: GCA_001895945.1. NCBI lineage: Eukaryota > Fungi > Basidiomycota > Agaricomycetes > Polyporales > Polyporaceae > Trametes > Trametes pubescens. The sequence continues at coordinate 74,277 of MNAD01000215.1, read as the reverse complement.
AAAGGAATACACTAAAGTGGTGATATAGAGGATCCGCGGTGACAGGGAACGATTCGTTCGCCTTGCGAGGTCCATGTCCGAGCTCTTACGGCATATCGAGGAAACTGTTGCTGCCGATCCACAAGCAGTAGACGACAAACTGCGGACCAACCTACAGGACCTTTGCGCGTGAGTGATCCAGAAGAGGTACAAGCCTATCTAGCTCATGCGTGCTTTAGGTTGCTGGCTTGCATTCAAGAAGATGTCGAGTTGCAGCTTCGCCGAACGCCGCTGGCCCGATTTCTTTTACAAGGGTCTATTACGGAAATGCTCGAGGATAGAACACATCAGCTCGAAACTGCGTGGCATGCGTTCGATGTGTGTCCTTCTCCCATATACTGTTGTCGCGTGACTCACTGCCAGACGTTTCAGACTGCGTGCTTGATCGACTTACGCATGAAAGCCGCTTCACAAGCCGTCTATGATGACCGGACCCAGGTGTGGCCTCAACCGGACGTCTTGATACGCCGCTGCTGACAATATGGCCGCACAGCTTCGTCTATTCCGCAGAAATGATATTCGGTGCTTCAAAATACGAGGCACATATCGCGCTGATGGTCGTGACGTCGGTGAGGAGTGGGAAGGCCGGTGGGAAGGACGCGCCGTAGTTGTTCGGACAATCCGAACACCAGCTGAATCCCAGGTGAGTTGGCTTCTATCGTATAAGTTTTCTATGCAGTACCGAGTCTGACGCCTCTCCACCTGTTAGCGATATCAGGAATTCTTGGTGACATATTATCCGAAAATGTACGATCTCTGGTCTTCAAGCTCGCGTACTGTTGGCTCACGCACGACGTAACTTTCCGTCATTTCTGGGTGTAGATACCATCCCTACATCGCTCAAGTCCTCGGGTATTCTCATCCCTCTTTGCAGGAGAAGTTCTATGTAATGGATACGGGTAAGGTCAAATCGTAGCATGACCCTGTCCTAATTCCTACTGACCTCTGCTGACTGGGTCCATTCAGGTGTAGTTCCATTGATCACTCAATTTCGTGGCAGGGATATTCAGTCTCGTCTCCTTCAATGGCTACAACATGTGAGTCGTCCGCTTATAGCGTGTATGCTGGTTTCTGAATACAGGCTTCCCTTGCAGGTGGTGGATTACCAGGTAGGGACGCCCGTCCGATGCCCTTGCCAATCCATCTGAAAGCGATCACACCTGATATAGAACGCTTTCCGCTATATGGAGGGCCTCGGGTTTCCCGTCAGCGACGTGTGTGGTCGTTCTGTGCTGGCGCTGAAACCGAAGATATTGACAGCAATGGCTTAGTGCCATAGCCACGACCGCTGCTTGCCATCCGCGATGCTCAATGAAGAAGGAAGACTTATCGTGGATGCAGAAGACTTCCGTTATTCTAACCTGGGCTGCTTTCAGTCGTGTTTGCGAACATTGTACGACGAGGTGCGCTCACGGGTCAACATCTTCTATCGAAATGCTGAACAGGAGCTTTGTTGCCGCCGTACAGGAACATGGTGCCTTGTCTCCCGGAAAGGGTAAGTTTCGTATCTTTGCTTCAGAGACATACATCACCACTTATACGTGAAAAGACTATGCGAATGACGACGACGTAGTGCCATATGCGTCGGCCCTACTCAATCAGCTCAGGTTGCACGTCGGGGTCGACTCGGCAGTACAGACCTTTCTTCAGTCTGACCTGGCGAAAATCTGGGCTTCTCATCAATTCCAAGACCACGGAAATGCACAATGGGGTGACTACGGCTACCTCAAGCGTGAAGGCGTACGCGAGGTCTTCGTCCGGCTCGGGAATATTTACGACCTAGTCTCGCCTACCGGGAAACTGTCGACATTCCTTCTCACGCGCTATGAAGGGGATGATTGGAAGCCTGCTACGGATTATCCTTGGCCGGCGGAAACTGCGGTGTAAGTACCAGTCAACCTCGCATGCTCTCGCGCCCTGACGGCGACCCTTCATAGTCATGAGTTTGAGCTCTTCCGTGGAAGTAAGAAAAGAATCGAAGATATCGCTGTCGTGAGAACTCTGCCAGATGATTGCGAGTACCACGATTTCTTCTGGAACCATGCCGAACGGGTCGCCAGCGACAATGGATTGCAAGTCCACGACATAGTACTCTGTGAGTGTCCTATTGATCATCTGCGGGTATCTAGCCATAGACTTGACGTGAATTTAGTCGAAGAGATATTTCACTACGCGGGCGCAGAAGTTCAAGATTGTGACGAGACTGATACTACAGCAACTTCTTCTGCTACATCGTGCATGTCAGGGAGCAGTATGTCTATGCAAGTCTTCCGCTTACATGTTGTTACTGACTAGGCACGCATAGCCTTGGTAGACTCGGAGGTCCAAGACCGTGTCTTCTTCCATCAACTGCCCCTTCTAGCGTCTGGAGAGGCCCACAATCCCTGGGGATATTGGTCTCTTGACCCAAAGCCGACTCCGGGGCCTTGGCCCGTCCTCGAGTTACCGGGCATTGAGCTCACATGCAGGTACGTCTGTCTAATGCCGGCATGACGTCTCAGCGAATGAACTGTGTTGTCATTTCAGGGTTCAGTCCAACTACGCTCGAGTCTCGACTTTCGAGTCAGAGATTCTAGTGTACCTCAACCAGCTTAGGCGGGATCGAAACCGCATTCCGGGCATGCGACCTTGAAGGCAAGAGTCGAGACTGGCTTGTACACCTTCGATTGTATATAATGCCAGCCTTGGCGCGTCAGACTGTACCAGTTCCTGTCAAGAACAGCACTGCGCCTCATGGATCGATGTGTCCCTCGAACGACACCTGCACACGACAGCGCTTTCTTTGAACTTGCTCTGGACGCTGTCTGACGGGATGCCGTCATTAATATTGCCGCCAGATACGGACCGCAGTCGTAGCCTCGTGGCCTTTCTTCTGATGTGCAATCTGTAATCAGAGGCCTCGCTTAACTCTCCCGTGCGTCGAATATAAACCTCCAGCAATGCTCTGTATCTGACCAGTGATAGTCTGAGACAACCTCGTCGATTAGGGCATCTTCCTACAATCATGGCTCGCTGCTTGCATCGTCGCGCTATGCCTTCCAACAAAAAGAAGACATCCTCGACATCTACGAACGCCGCTGATGGCAAAGCTGCGACGGTCGCGGTGCCCGCGGTGCCAGTCTTCCCGCCGCTATCATGTAAAGCGGTTCTCAACACCCGTACTGCGGCCAAACGGGGGACAGAGAAGCGTACGGCGGGCGGTACATGACTCGGGTGTCCATATCCGCCGACCGACGCAAGTCTGCGCCGGCGGCACCAGGCGGGCCCCCTCGTCTCTTACACAGGGTACGTCTGTGATTGGAGTCGCTCTTCAGCTCCAGATACCATTCACTCAGTGGCCAGCACAACTAGGCGCAGCAACCCCACGCCGATGCTGGCAAGTCTAATTATTAGCGTGGTCGAGACAACACATCCTTAACCCATGTCATCCTGGCATGCTACAGGCCCTCGCATCCGGCTAGCATCCGCACCGTAAGATTATTCGCTCCCACGAGTATGCACATACTCAATACGTTTTTCAGGAAGTCCGTGCGTGTGAAGGCTTCTCCAAGACCTTCGCTCAGTCACGCGCATGGCCGTCTGTAGCTCTCCAAAGATGTTGTTTCATCATTGTGTTTATCATGTTCGAGGCAGGTTCCCGAAGTGCGTGATTGGGGAGCTGCTCCACGCGCTGAGGGATGCGGGTATATATTGAGATGGTGGCGGGCAGTAGTCGAGAAGGGGACGATTCTTATTGCCTGATGCTTTCGTAGTCATATCGTTAATGTACTACCTCGATTGCAAAAGCTCCAATCAGAAACCGCATGTCATTCGAATTGTAGAGTGTCGTCGACCGGGCTGGAGTCCGAGCTCGACGGCGAATATCGACATCGCCCCGAGAATGTGGGTGAGGGTAGACATTGTTCATTTACCTGCGGCGTTTATCATGATACAAGGTGCTGTCAGGCTTTCCATTCCTTCGTGTCTTCGAGATGGCACTGTTTATGAATGTGTAGATTATACATACAATCAATTAACTTCTTAGTTCCTCCGCATTTATTCGTCGAGCTTCAAGACTGCGAACAGATCCACATTAGCGATGTGTCATCCACGCGTTCTACCATAGTTTACCGAATGCTCCAGAGCTCGGCTTTGTCGCGAATATGACCTCGCGTAGCTTGTCGCCCTCCAGGTTCTTGTAAGGTGCGTAACCCTCCTTGACCTTCGCGATGAACTCGTCCACCTTGTCTTCGGCAACTAGCGACACCGTGCATCCGCCCCAGCCAGCGCCGGTGATGCGACACCCGTATGCGCCAGACGCGCGGGCCAGCTCCGCAAGCTGGTCGACCTCGGGGCACGAGCTCTGACATAGCTTTGAGCAGCTCTCGTGCGACGCGTCCATCAGCGCGCCGAGCGCGCGAAGCGTGTCGTCGGACAGCTCGCCCTCGGCCGCCTGCGCGCGCAGACAGACTTCGCGGAACTCAAGCACACGGATCGCTTCCGTGATGACGTGCAGCGTGCGCTTGTACAGCTGGAAGTGCTCAGCTTCGACTGTTGCAATGCATCAGCATGAGCAGCTATATGGGTCGTGGTCGGGAGACGCACCGTCGACCCACGAAAGGTACACCTGGTGGAACTGCGCTTCTGAGAGACCGCTCCACTCGACCATCTCTTTCATCGTGATGCCCAGTTGACCCTCGGGGCGGCCTTCCGGCGACGGCTTGAGCTTTTCGATCTCCGGGAGGAAGCGCTCTAGGCCCGCCTTCACCTTGTCTGGACTGGACTCGAGTTCGGGCGAACCGAGCCAGCGCGAGAATATCTCGCGGATTCGGGGTCGGTCAGAGGGGCCGAGAGACAGCCCGAGACGGTTTGCAAGGACGCGTGCGGCTACTAGGGTCTCAACGACACGGAGGTTGTAGTGAATCTTGGCACCTGCAGTTGGATGCTTAGCGTGATACGGGGGAGAGTTGAGCATCGCTACTTACTGACGACCTTGTCGCTCACAACGAGTGAGTTTGCGCAGACGAAAACGGCGCGCGGGATGGTACGAGGGGTCGGAAGAGGGATGGGTTCGGCAGAGAGACGAGGGAAAAAGTCTACAAAAATTGCAGAGTGAGGGGTGCAGATGACCGACGCTGCTTGGTCAAGTCTGACAACACAGAGATGAGCCAATGACGGTCAAGGATATCGCAAATTCTACGTACCCGCCGCTGTTTACACCGACCCGCTTTTCGTTTTCCATGGACATTTCGACGAGCTGCCCCTTGGTGATACCATCCAGCTTATTGTTGACGGCTAAAAAAGCGAGTGTGGATGAGACCACCATCGCGGCACTTCCTAAATGTTGAGACTTCGGCAACGGATACGAACTCAGATGCACTCCTACCTTGAAGACAATCCAGATCCGGAGGGTACAGAGCCATTGACGAGCAGATCAACGGGTACTGGGTGTTCTGTTGTCGAAGAGAAGAATCGACTAAGTACACCCTTATGACAAATACAGTAGGTTTCTTCAATACTCAGATGAAACCGGGCTTCGAAGCGACACTCACATAGTAACCGGCTTTGACATAGCTTTCCCAGCGCAACTCGCGCTTATCGATGTCCAGATGCCATGACGTCTCTGCGTGAACGTTGCTGGCCGCGTCTGCTTCCTCCGCTGCAGAAGGACCAAGCGCGGAATTGAATTTCGGAATGAAATGTTGCGGCTTGTACTTGGGATCAAGGTTCTCGGCCTTCACACCCCCGGGTGGGTGCGAGCTAGGAGTGCTGGTGCCCGACGCCGACTGCGAAGGTCCGCACGCGATGAGGATGTCGCGTTCGATCGCGGCAGGGAAACATCCAAAGAGGACGTAGTCGATGTGCTCCCCGATGAGGCTAGGTGCATGTCTAGTCAGCGCGATGTTCGATTCAAATTGAAACGATGGGACACACTTTACTCGTCCGGGCGCACGAGCGATGTATGTAGGCTTATGGCCGAATCGACTTTCGTACTCTTTGACCATGGAGTCGTACCGAACACTGGTGGCTTTCCGCATAAGTTCAGTCCATCCGTAGAAAGATCGACGTCCTCACCCTTCCGCTGCCGCCGTTTGGAGATCTGGCAACGCCTTGTCGAGCGAGGTGAAAATCGGGATGGGTAGTTCTGCCGCCATGGTCGTGGTTGGATCGAGAAGAGGTATACCGGCGGAATTCAATCATTATCGTTCCCTGGGGCGTCGATGGTCGTCGGGAGAAATATCCCGGACGCGGTCATGTCGTCACTTCACTCCGGGCCGCCTACCCTGGAGCGTGCCGTTGGTCCGACCCGGGATAGCGAGAGCGACCAGGAGCGACCTCGCTCCAGCCTCGACGGAGAGAATACGTGACAAAGATACTGGGAGATACCAATGCAATATCTCACGAGGAGTGTCTCTGCACGGCAAGCGGGAGGTGCTGGCAGTGGAACTGGAACCAGGAAAAGGGTCTGCCTTGATGAGGCGCTCGTGGCTTCGTGGAAATCGAAGGTTTGCAATAACCGCTACAAGCACCAACACTCTTTCTCTGCGTCTGCAAATTACCTTCAGGCTCGTGTCGTTAGCCAACATATCACTATGCCTAACGCATGCCTCCAAAACCGGGGCAAAAGTGACAACAGTGGGGTTCGAACCCACGCCTGGATACCCAGATGAGAAACCCGCTGAAGCAGGCAAGCTTTCGCTTGAGTCACACGCCTTGGACCACTCGGCCATGTTGCCTTAAACATAGCAGCTGCTGAAAAACTACCCAATCAGAATAGTCCGTCTTGTCCGTACGGAGCGTTACCTTAGTGTGGCGGCCCGTGCTGCAATCTTCGTTTTCGCCTCCATGGTCCAAGACACTGGCAGGGCTCGCTGGGCTTTGCAACGTTATACGACAAGCATGGTGAGATGCGACAATACCCGGACTCTACTAGTCGCATGAAGATTTCTGTGGCAACTACTTACTTCGCCCTGTCTCGGTCTCGCTACCAACTTCTCGAATGGCCTGTGGATATCTCGCAGCCCCGCAACAGTGGCATCTCAACGTCAACCCTTGGTTCAAACCTTCGGCCGACCCACGACTCTTCTTCCAACATGGCACCTGAATTGTCGATTTAAACTGGAGTTGTAATCATAAACAAAAACGTAAAGCAATGCGTGGCGGGTCGTATGCAGGTATGTATGGAACCGTGAGTTGTTGTATGTATCTACGTGGTGGGTAATTGCACTGTCGTACTTGGTCATCGAGGTATATATGACATACTCTCACTTCTCCTCGCAAATAGAGTCTGGGTATAGATCGCAGCACGCGCGCTGCCACCCACGGTACGCCTCCTCAGCGTCCCTGAAGAGACCGCTCAAGAGCTCCTGGTCCTCGAGCGTGAACCCCGGCACCTTCGAGTCCGCGCCTCCAAACGTTAAGCTTTGGCCGGTGCGAAGCTTCTCCACGATTGCCTCCTTCCACCGGTCCCACACAGGCGTGTCGTTGGGGAGGAGCTCATCTAGCAGCTTTCGTGGGCTGTACGGCTTCAGCGGCCGGGGTGATTTTACCGGCTCGCGCGGCTGCAGCAGGAGCGCCGTAAATACGACCTGGGCCGTGCGCGTGCCGAGCGCGAACTTCTGGATGTCCTTCGTTTCGCTCAGATGGAGGAGGTCCACGAGGATGTCCGTCTGGATGTCCTCCTTCTCGAGCGCCGACAGGTACGCGTTGTACATCCAGGAGACGCCGAGCGTGACGACGAACATGACCTGGCCGAAGAGGGTGCCCTGGGGGATGAGCAGTAGCTGGACGAGGAACTGCGCGGTGAGCCCGACTGAGCATACGCCGATTCCGTTGTATTTGGGCTCGCTCGCGAACTTGAGGCAGAAGCGCCCGCGCGTCACAGAATTGACCGCGTCCTCGCACCCGCGCAGCACGATGATGCCCTCGTCGTCGAGCAGGACGCCGTCGCCTGGGGGCGCGCCCGTAGCGGGTTGGGGGTGGGTGAAGGTGAGTTGTCCGGAGCCTATCACGAAGCACGCCACACCGCTCGCGAGGATGCCGGAGGCGATGCTTGCGAAACACCACCAGTCCGCGACGAGCGCGCAGAGGACGCACGTGCCAATGCTGGTGACGATGGGGATGAGCGCGAGCAGCGGGAGGTTGCTTTTCAGGCGCCGGGGCTGCTCTTCGGATGGAGGCGCATAGCTAAGGTCGACTGTGGTGACGTTGCAATCGAAGGTCGAGCGGCGCGTGCAGGGGATGCGAGTGCGTTGCCCGGGAGGTATGCTCTGCGCCTTGCGCGCGACGAGGTACGCGGGGTGTGCGCTGCGTTGGATGACCGAGCCCGAGTGTGCAGCGAGAAAGCGGGGCCCGGACTTGCCGTCGAGCCCAAAAAGCTGTGCCGGGTCGCGGTTGGGCCCAGGGAAGAGGCCGTCCCAGAGGCGTGCCTTCGCGAGCTGACCATACTGCTTCGCGATTTCGTACGAGCCGGGGGTGTTGTAGCACCCGAACCAGCGACGACCCTCAAAGAGGTGGACGGTGGCCATACCCTGCACTGCACCGTCCCCACCGAAGAAACCGGCGACGCCGGACGAGTCGAGCGTGAAACTCGTATCCTGTAGCGGCAGTGAGATGACGGGCCCGCTTTCGAGCTGCCGTGCGGCCAGTTGGACGAGAGGCGCTATTGGAGGCATTTGGAGACGATGGTCATGCACAGAACAACGGAGGGAGCTCAGTCGGTGGTGGTGGGGCAGAAGAAATCTCAGCCACTCCTCCAGCTTTAAGGTTCTGTTGCAACGAGTACGGCAGGCCTCGCGCCTGTACTCGGGTGTCTATTATATGAGCATGTCATTCTTCTGATCAACGGGACAAGCGATGCTCAGATGGTGGGAACTCCGCGATCGGCGCTCCGAACATGAGGCATCTGTTACCTGTACCAAGGCCACCTTGTACTTGGAATCATCGTTTTATCGGAGCAGATGGTGGACCATATTCGGAGTCGTGACATTATGATACAGATGTCGTTCAAGCGGCGTTGGTTTGTGCTGCTGTGCTGGTGTGGTAAGCGCGGCGACGGAAATCGACCACTCGGGCGGCTGTGCATAGTCGTGCCGAGACAGATACGTCCACGTCTGTCCATGTACCATGCACACCACATGAGAGACATCCACTGGAGTTGGGTGTACCGCCATACGATCGGATAACACCAGAAGCCAAATACCTTTGTGAAGGCCCACAGCCGTGAGTACCGTCTGGTGATTGAGGCTGTGCCACCGCAATACCGGGGTCAGGCCCTTTGGAAATCGAAGGCGAATACGAAGACATACCGCAGCAGACCGTGTATGACAGACGTAACTACCTCAGGCGATGCACAGGACCTGTCCCCCATGCCCATTTGCCTCCGAGATCATGCCCAGACCCCGTACACAGCCTATGCACCGGTGTGATCCCTGCGGCGAGCGTCTGTTTTCGAGTACCATGAAGTTGGCGGTAAGGACGACTGGTGGGGAGAAGAGCTTGGGGCGGATAACATAGGGCTGGAAGAGGAGACGGCCAACTAAGGATCCTGAGACGTTCCCGCAGACGAGCAGGACGCTATCGTCGCTAAGGCGAACGGTACTGAAAACGGCGAGGCCCGGCGTGCGCCAGACGAAGCTCATCGCGGCTGCAATGTCTTTCAGAGAGAAGAGATCGCAAAAGAAAGAGTGCGTTAGGTCGCCCAGGTCGCCGGTGATGGGTTCGGGCTGCAGATCGTAGTCGATGGAGAGCAGGTAAGCGAAGATGATGCGGGCGTGGTGAGAAGCATCTGCCCATCCGTGACCGCCAACAGATGCCAGCGCGATGAGAAGATCCCGCAGATGTAGAGCGTCACGTCTCCAGGTCCAGGAAGGATGCACGCGGGAGCCGCTGGACACGACCCGGGTGTAGCCGTTGACCGTCAAGTGGAGACCTGTAGGGTCGCGATGGAGTTCCCAAGTGTTCTCTTGTACGACACGAGCGAGGCAGCCACGAGCGATAAGCCCGGCATCATCCAGTGTGATTTCCGGATCCTTGCCTGCTTGGAAATCCTTTAGGGCATACGTTGCAGACGCTCTATCACCCTCAATCGGCTCTCCTGCCCATCCGAAGCCGACACTACTGCGAAGAGGATTGTGGAGCCCATGGTTAGCCAGCAACAGAGAGAAGTCACGGCGCTTGAAAGCAATGATATTGGCCATCTTCAGCACGTTCAGGCGGATTATGGGAGAATCCACATTGAAGGCGGTAGGGCGGGAGACGAACCGATAGATGAAGCGGACCAGGTTGCAAAGCAGGGATGCTTTGTCGTAGTCGTCACTACATCCAAGACGATGGACAATTCCCAGCGCCCACGCGCAGGTACTCTTGGCCATGGCGGTATCTGGGAGGGCACCGCGTGGCTGAGGGAACACAGGGATAGAGGCGTCGCGATTCCGCGCACTGTCGATGATGTGCCAAAGAGTATCAGAGGGGATACTGACGAAGTGGCCTTCTTGACTGAGGTTGTGCACGTAGAGATGGGCGTGGCGGCTGAGAACCAGCTCCTGTGAACACCAAGCGCGCGAGAACCACCGCGCGGACAGGACGTGACGCGCTAGGGCCAAGGACTCCTTCGTAGCGTGGGGCGTAGCGAAGAGAAGGCGGTCCTCTGGGCGGAGTGCTACGTCTTCAAGCATGACCATTGTTATCTTGGCTCCGGTATAGATGCGCTGCATGATCGCTACTTGCGCAGTCTTCTCATCGGGGTCATTTTGGTTAATGCAGTGAAAGTCCACCCATACGGCGAGCGACGGATCGTAGGAGTGGGCCGCGTGGGAGATGAAAAGCGAGAAGTGTTGGGAAGAGACCAGACCGCTTGGCGTAAGTACAGGAGTTGGTTCGCTGCTTGTGCTGAGCCGACGGAAAGTAGGACTCCCTGGCCAGCAGTAGCTGATCGCCACGTAGGGTTGCCCACGGAATGGGACCACCTCATAAACTCCGTCGGGATTGCGACTGAGAACTCGTAGCGGCTTGTCGTGTATGTCATGCGAGCTCGCGGAGCCCGTGCAAGCCTGTCTTGCGTCAATCAGTTGGAACAACATATGAAGGCCTAAGTACTCACCTCGAGCGCATCCTTAAGAGAAAAGGACTGCGATGGTGTGGGAGACATGGTCGAGAGGAGGGTGTCCTGAACGAAACGTAAGCAACGTCCGCCCTGAGCGTGGTCCCGACCTGCAGGTCATCAACTTAACCTTACTGCCATCCAATTGAGTTGAACCGCAGCATAGACCACTTCATGCCTTCTGGTCGAACGCTATCAAACGATGAGCGCCGCGCTGCCAAGTCTGAGTACGTCAACGTGAACTAGAACTGCCGATGATTTAGCTCGACGACAGATTATGCAACCTGGAATACGCTATAGACGTGCTCTTGAGCATACGCAAAAGAAACTTACAAAAGCTAGTACGCTACTTGGGAGAGGTCGCCTGCTGCGATTTGCGCTGACCGCATCATGGTCATCGAGGAGGCCGGTGAAGTTATGGGCGCTTACGAAAACCAAACTTGGTTGCGCTACGTCACGTCACGTCACGTCCGTGATTAATCACGATCGGGGCACCGTACGCGTCTCGCGGACGCGCCGCGCCGCCTGCCACTGGCACTCGCGCTGACGACGATCCTTCAGCTCATCCACCATGTCCTCTCAGATCAAGTCAGTCATGCTTCTCATGCTGAGGAAGTCTACTCCTTGTGTGTTTGACCTCCTAGGACACCTACTCCGGACATTGTAGTCAGCGTCTCTCGCGACTCGACACAGGCGGTGGTGCGCACCGGCGGCGGCGCCGTCACCAGGGAATACTTATCAACGACTTGGAGTCCAGAGACGACCCATAGCTCAGTAAGTTGTATGTGAAAGAAGATTCTATATGAGGCAATTCTCGAGTCGCCGAATATCGAACGGGAGGACCAGCTGCGCGAGACAGTCTACCAAAGCTTGATCAACTAGTCCCACTTTACCAGTGACTGTCTGTACGGTCGCCGAAAGGAACAAGTGCCGAGCTTCTTTTTGTCAGCACGTTCCCTCGCTCACTCCACACACAGATACGAATACCTAGACATACCCATGTGCTGATGAATCCCATTCACAAACACACGTCCGGGCCGCATCCATCCTGGTGGGAAGCTGCGTTGTCTACATATATATCCTGCTCCGCAGTGCAGGGAACGACGGTCATTCCTTGAACACGATCCCTCCCGCGAAAGATGGCGACTGTCCAGACACAGAAGGCGCTCCTGCTTCATGCGGAAGGCGGAAAGTACAGCGTCGGCGATGCGCCGGTACCGCGCCCCGGCCCCAAGGACGTTCTTGTGAAGGTCGAAGCTGCGGCGCTCAACCCTATCGATTGGAAGATCGCGATTCCACCGTTCTCTGGGCTCATCCAGGAGTACCCTTTTATCACTGGCACGGATGGCGCAGGCGTCGTTATTGAAGTCGGTGCCGAAGTTACGAGTCTCAAGGAAGGGGATAAGATGTAAGTCACGTCGTCTTGTACTCCATAACTACCAGTAATCAAATTATATCGATGCAGCGTATTCCAAGGCTGGTTTTCCAACCCGTTGGCGACGCTCCAGCAGTTCTGTGTGGTACCCGCGGAGATTACAGCGCTGGTATGTTTATACGCTGGACTTCTATCAAGACCCAGCTTATTCAATTTTATGTTCTTAGATTCCGGACAACATCTCTCTTGACCAAGCGGCATCCGTACCCCTCGGACTAGCAACGGTCGTCCTTGCCCTCTATAACCAGCATCCGGGTTATCCTAAGACGCTGCGATACAAGCCTGTCTGGGAAGAGGGCGGGAGTACGGAGTTTGCCGGAAAGCCAGCGTTCATTATCGGCGGCGCGTCGTCCGTCGGGCAGTACGGTGGGCCATCATCCTTCCTGCGCAAAATCCAGTACACTGAACTTGCGCATATCACGGATAGCCATCCAGATCGCGAAGCTCGCTGGGTTCAGCCCAATTATAGTCACCGCTTCTCTCCACAACACCGAGCTCCTCACCTCACTCGGCGCGACACACATCGTTGACCGTTCTTTGGAGCCCGACGCGATCCTCGCGAAGCTCCCCGAGCTCACTGGCGGCAAACCGCTTGAGTTTGTCTACGATGCGATCTCCCTTCCGGAGACGATGCCACTCGCATACCAGGCACTCGCCCCTGGAGGCGGGCTGGTCATCACACTGAGCGATGTCATTCCTGCCACGCTGAAGGACGAGGGCGACCGGAAGCAGATCGCGTATGTGTTCGGGAACGTGCACGCTCCAGAGAATAGGACGTGCGGAGTCGAGTTGTACAAGAGGTTGACGGAGTGGCTGGAGAAGGGAATCATCAAAGTACGTTCCACATCGCGCACATTTTCATCTTTTCGCTAAAGAAAATCGGGACTTGTGCGTGTCAACAGCCCAACACTGTGGAGGTGCTTCCCGGCGGTCTGGCCGGCGCGCCCGAAGGCCTTGAACGACTCGAGAACAACAAAGTCAGCGGCAAGAAGCTGATTGTGAGGCCGCAGGAGACCGCATGAGGGTTGGATGCCAAGGTACATGTTTACCAATCATGTCCGTTCCTAGAGCACAGCATCCCCGTACGCAGTTCGATAATGCGACACTGAACGTGATCAGACGCCATACACTAAATGTGATTGAGGGTGCTGTGCCAGAGCGAGTGAGGGGGTCGGTGTCTCCCGTGGAGGTCATTTTCGACCGTGAGCATCAGTCAGCAACACCATGCTGCAGCCTCGTAGAGATCGCGCAGACGAGCCAGGCATCCGTGGCCGCTGCAGTCGGACATGCCGCGATACCTGGACGACGCGCGGCGGTGTGCCGACTGAACACACGTCGCTTCACCGAGCGTTGATGTTCCTGGACGACTCGGTACGATCTTATCCTTGTTGTACGTGCCTTGGCTCACTATCCAGTTGACAGCCCAACTCCATCAACTGCCGCTGGCATCGGTTCCAGCCGTCACGGGAGCCACTGAGCATTTCTCAGGCGACGTGTCCTCGTATTACTGGTAGTCTGCCCGTACAGTTGATATCGCGTCTGAACTGCGTCTCTGAGGAGACTGAGATGCAGTCGCAAACAGGAGGGCCGACCTAGTATGCCAGAACATATATAAAGCACCGGCGACCCATACTAGCGACCAACACAGAGCTCCTCATTCACATCCTCGTTCAGCACCACCTAAATCATCGCGCCATGACCACCATCCCGACCACCCAGAAATCCCTCGTCCTCCCCGCAGAGGGCTCGCCGTACACCGTCGTCGAAACCGCCGTTCCTCACCCCGGCCCCGACGACGTTCTCGTGAAGATCGCAGCCACCGGAATCAACCCCTTCGAGTGGAAGGTGACTACGCCGATCTTCTCGTGGCTGATCCCCGGATATCCGTTCATCACCGGCACCGACGGCGCTGGTGTCGTCGTCGAAGTCGGAGAGAACGTGTCCAACTTCAAGACCGGAGACCGCATGTAAGTGCTGTGTTTTTATACCTCAAGGAACATATGCTGACTCTCGTGCTCGATCATCCAGCGTCTTTCAAGGCTTCATGAAAGAGAATGCACAGGCGACATTCCAGCAGTACGCCATCACCACCGCTGCACTCGCCGCACATGTGAGTAAACCTATCCTCTTTTCATCCGACATTTTTGACAGGAGACGAATCCTGCAGCTTCCAGAGAGCGTCAGCTTTGATGCCGCTGCTACCCTCCCGGCCACCTTCGGCACTGCGGCGCTGATTTTCTTCAACCCGTACGCCGAGACGGAGTGCCTCGGCCTGAAGCCATTCTGGGAAGAAGGCGGCAAGGGTGCTTACGCCGGAAAGCCCATCTTCATCGTGGGCGGCGCGACGTCCCTCGGACAGTACTGTACGCGTCCTCGATTGTTCGCTCATCCAACATTTGCTGATCGTCATTAACACCCGCTACGACAGCTATCCAGCTTGCCAAGCTTTCCGGATTCAGCCCCATCATCACCACCGCGTCCCCCCACAACGCTGCGCTCCTGACCGAGCTCGGAGCGACTCACGTCGTGGACCGTAGTCTCTCCGCGGATGCGGTTTTGGCCGAAGTGCTGAAGGTAGCGGCCGGAAAGCCGTTCGAGGTCGCTATGGACGCCATCTCGAGCCCGGAGACCCAGTCGATCGCGTATCAAGTGCTCGCTCCCGGAGGTGCGCTTGCGCTCTCGCTGCCAGACCAGATCTCGGCCGAATTGAAGAAGGATGGAGACGCCAAGCGCATCGTCTTCATCCACGGGAGCGTCCACCTGCCCCAGCACAGGAAGATCGGTGGAGAGATCTTCGCGAGGCTGACCGGATGGCTCGAGCAGGGTGTTGTCAAGGTCTGCCTACGCTGTCAAGTTGTCGTTGGGTCCTGGATACTAACGGCTGTTTCCTCCACCCACTGCAGCCGAATGCGTTCGAAGTCCTCCCTGATGGACTCGCTGGAATTGTAGGCGGTCTGGAGCGCCTGAAGAACAATCAGGTCAGCGCTAAGAAGCTTGTGGCCAGGCCTCAGGAGACCCCTGCGTAGAGGTGTCGTAGAGGTAACTTGATTGACACCTTAGCCCTCTACGCTTGTCGTTTCACATTGATATTCAATCGTTTCTTACGTTCCAGCATACTAAACTTAATAAAGAGAGTTCCTGCTACTAGGTTTGCACAGATAGATACGCCGTGCCGTTCGAAATGGCGGGAACAAGTTGGATTCGGAGTTGATGGCACTTTGCAGACATGAGTATTTGAAGCGCGCGCTTTCGTGACAGTCTAGGAAACAGGGGTATACCCGACCAACCTCACTCTCTACATATCATCTCGATCTAGGTCCAAGTTGCCTCATATCTTAGCGTTCATTCGCAATTTCTGACAAAAATTCCTCACCTTCTAGTCGACTAGCAGTGGGAGCACAACCTGCTGCGGTTGGTGTCCCATGGTTGATGGATTTCTAATGACATGCACGCAATGCCCGACGTCGGCTTAACGCCCCTGGGTCTTTTGCGTGAGTCGAGTCGTTGTTGGGACGGCTTATGGCGCTCAAGATCGACTACAAGTTCATAGATCTCTTGCCAGAGAAAGCCAAGCGTGAGGGCCTTAAATACGCTGGTCTCAAACCTCCGAGTGCCCTCAACAACTCGGACACCCACGTCTACTCTCATCAATCCTATGTCTACCACAACTGCGACTCAGAAAGCACTCGTCCTGCCTGCTCCGGGCGGGACATACATCGTAGGCGAGACGGCTATCCCTCGCCCTGGCCCTAACGACGTTTTGGTACGCCTCCATGCGGTCGGACTGAACCCCGTTGACTGGAAGGTCGCCTTGCCGCAATTCGCCTCCCTCGGGCTTGTTCCTGAGTATCCATTCACGCCCGGGAGTGACGGCGCAGGCGTGGTTGTCGAGGTGGGCACAGACGTCTCGAACTTCAAGAAGGGCGATCGTGTGTAAGTGTCCTCCCGTGCCACTAGATGAAACGCGCAGACGCTGATAGTGTCGCAATTCGTGCCATTTGCCAGCCTCTTTCAAGGCGCACGACCAATGAAAGCTGGATTCGGCACGTTCCAGGAGCATAGCCTCGTCCACTCTACGCTTGCTGCAAAGGTTGATAGCAGATGTGTTGAGCTCGTTCGGTGTGGCCTTGGGTAATCATCACCTTGCAGATCCCTGAGAACATTAGCTTCGAGTCCGCGGCTACGGTCACATCCGCCCTCATCACCTCATTTCTGGCGCTCTACAATCAAGAGAGCGAGCAGGAGAGCCTGGGCTACAAGCCTTTCTGGGGCGAGGGCGGAAGTCCCGCTTACGCCGGGAAGCCGATCTTCATAATTGGCGGCGCCACCTCCCTCGGGCAGTATGGTACGTTTCAATCGGGATTCCTTCCTCTCACTTCGCCTTCCTGACGACGAGCACATCGCGCTACATACAGCCATTCAGCTTGCGAAGCTCTCCGGTTTTCATCCAATCATAACCACCGCTTCACCGCGTAACACGGCCCTACTCACATCCCTCGGCGCGACCCACGTTGTGGATCGGAGGCTGCCGGCCGACGTGATCCTGGAGCAACTACCGGGGCTAGCGGGCGGGAAACCGCTCGAGGTCGTCTTTGACAGCGTTTCGGACTCCAACACGCAGGTTCTCGCGTACAGGGCGGTTCCCTCTGGCGGGCAGCTCGTGCTGGTCCTGCCCGATGTGATCCCGGCCGAGCTGAAGGGGGGCGGGGAGCAGAAGCGGATCGTGATGGTACGCGGAAGCATATCCTTTCCGCACACCCAGGCAGCCGGCGTGGAGCTCTTCAAGCACTTGACAGAGTGGCTCGAGAAAGGACTCATCAAAGTAAGCCCACCTTGTCTGTCAATCCACATCGGCACTTCTGACGACGAGCACAGCCAAATGCGTTCGAGGTCGTCCCTAACGGACTTGCGGGAATACCTGCAGGTCTTGAGCGTCTGAAGAACAACGAGGTCAGCGCAAAGAAGCTCGTTGCACGTCCTCAGGAAACCCTTTGAACAGTTCGGTAAGACACGACCTCGAAGTCGGTGTGCAACTTGGAACTGCTAACATCACTCCCAGATAGTGGCATCCCGATCTGCGATGCTCGAACGAGACGGCATTATGCGGTGATGTGTCCCGGATTGCTATTCCCCACGTGCTGTGAATGGTGTTGTTACATAGTACTTTTACAAATGAGCCCGTCGCCGACAAATTTCCTACGCTGTCTCCTGCGGCTGCACTACAACCTTGCTCGCGCTCACTTGGTTGTTCTTTAACTTATCCAGACCGATAGGGATACCCGCAAGGCCTCCGGGTATGATATCGACGTGCAACGGCTGCGAACATCGCATCAGCACGACCTAACCCTAACGTACAAGAGCATACCTTTAGATCGCCGTTCTTGAGTAGGCCAGTCAGCTTGGAAAATAGCACTCGTCCGAAGTCCTGATTCTCCGGACGCAGTATGTGCCCCGCGACGCTGACGACGGTACGTCCGTTCGCATTCTTCTGCTTATCCTCGTCCACTGCGGGCGCGAGGAGAGTCAGGAGTTTTCCGTCCTTCCCGAGGAGATCGAATGCAGCGTTTTGCGTGTCCGGGAGCGAGATGGCGTCGTACACGACTGGGACGGCCCCGCCGGCAAGCTCGAAGACCTGTTCGCGCAGTGCTGAAGCAGAGAGATTGCGATCGAGCACATGGGTGGCGCCAAAGCCGGTGAGCAGCTCGGCGTTCTTGAGCGAAGCGGTCGTGATTATGGGGGAGAATCCCGATAACCTCGAGAGTTGGAGGGCTGGTGTGTAATACGTGAGCCTCTCATCAACGCGTCAGTTGGGTGGAGCAAGTTGCATACCGAGCGAACCAACGACGCTGGATCCGCCGATGACCACCATGGGCCCTGCGTACTTGAATCGGCTGCCCTCAACCCAAGGCGGGGTAAACCGTGGCCCGCCGGCTTGGTTGTATAAGCCTACTGCAGCGGTAGTAAGCGCAAGGGGAATGGACGCGGCTTGTTCAAAGGTGAGTGTGTCCGGGATCTGCACATTATTCGTCAGCCAGTGAATACGAACTTGAACCTCTTCCTCGCGAGTACGATTGCTGACCTGGGAGACGAAGTCGGCATCAACCAGAGCGTATTTCTGAAACGTGGCTCGGTCATTCGGCCGCCGGCCTTCGTACAACCTACAGATGAATGAACGTCATTTGGCACCATTTTGGCACCCGCAAATAAACCTTGACGAACACTTTATCTCCGACCTTCCACGTTGGCACGCCCTCTCCGACGGCGACGATAACCCCCGCGGCGTCGGTTCCCAAAACGGCGGGATAGTCCTTGATGAACAGACCATACGCCTGTATCTTCCAGTCGACGGGGTTGAGCCCGCTCGCCTCGTTTCTCACGAGGAGCTCTCCCGGACCCGGCGATGGAACAGGTCGTGTCTGTACCGCGAAGTCGCCCTGCTTGGCAAGGAGCAACAGAGCATTCTGTTGTGTCGGGGTCGACATGTCGTACTGGCGCAAGTCGTGCAGGCTCTACAAGGAAAGGTGCGGCTTTAAATTGGGAGTACTATATAGGCGAACGCCACACGTGAGCGCAGTGGCGACAGATGTCGTGCGTGCGCAGTGGTGGTCGTTATTTTCGTACAAGTTCACAGGTTGGGCGCTGTGAGTTTCTGGAGCACGGTGGAGCACGATAGGAGGCTGTGGACGGCACTTCTCGGAAATCGCGCCCGTGTGGGCTGACGAACTCTCGACTCGACATGTGAATCGAAGGACCGTAAATGCACATCGACCCATCGAAGACCTGCGAAGTAGACTTCCGTTGGTCAGCACTAGTAGGTGCCGCAGCTGCGACGGCTGTGGCGCTTCGATTCTCGTCGACGTACTCTCCCAAGAGTGCGCCGCGTGTGAGAACAGTCGTCGGGCAAGGCACTCTAACCAAGTTCACGCTATACAAAACGCGTGTGAAAGCTTACTAGCCTCATATCGGGGACCACGATTGCGGAAACTCTCAACAGGGCACCGCCAAGAGGAGAAGCAAGCGTATCGCAACTGAGAGTCATTATTCCAGATTATTTCTCACCCGGGTGACAGAGGAATGCGAAGAGCACAGGAAGAATCCGTGACACGATAGAGTCTAGATGACAAGGCAGAACAACTAGGGCCATAGAGGGCATCATAGAGAACGTCATCGCGTAGCATCGCCTTTGCGTGGTCTGAGGAAATATTGCGTGGCACGAATCTGAAGGTATGGTTGAGTGAGGTCGTTGCAAGAAGAGGAGAGAAATCGATGTTACCAATTTCGCTGCTGGATGTTCGCCACAGAGCCAGACGGGCGCTTCGTAACATCGGTCTATCGAGTATACCGGAGGGCACCATTGAAGTCAACCGCGAGGGTTTGAAAGGCAGCAGGAATTGGACGTGGCATTAATCCAGAAACATATACATAATCGTGTACAGACAATGGTAACTAGAGCGGAGATAGGACTAGGTGGAGACGATGCTAGACGAGAGACGACGACGGAACGAGACGAGACGAGTTGAGTTGCGACGATCCGGACGTTGAGACGAAACGAGGGGGCAAGGGACGATCATGTACACGAGAAGGGCGCGCGGAAGGGGGATGCTACAAGAATGTACAATGATTACAACGTGGTCGTACATGAGTTGTGTTGGGGGCGGGCGCGAATCATAGGTGCCTGGGGGGGAGAGGGGTGGAATGGAGTGAAAGAGCATAGGACGCAAGATGGGGTGGGGGTAAGGAACAGCGGTCCAACAGAAAGGAAAAGTGGGGCGCGAAGACTCAACACATGAACCCATGCGCGACAACGCACACCCAGCGCCACATATCCGTCTAGTGGAGGTACTTCTCGTTGAGTGCGTGCACCTCCTTCGCGAGGTACGGCCAGTTCAGCGCGCGCGCGAGCTCGCACCGTAGCCGGGTCTTCCTCTTCTCCTGCTTCTCCTGATCGCTCATACCAGCGCACTTGTCATCGGACAGCGCGGCGTCGGTGCGGTCCCGCGCGAGCTTCACCTCCCACCCGAGGAGGTTGTACAGCAGGCGCATGTTCGGCTGAATGAGCACGGACAGCCGGCGCGAGCGCACGATGAGGTAGGCGTCAACCAGCGGGAGCGAGAGGTGCTTCATCACGTATGCGATGACCACCGTCGCGCTGCGCGACACGCCCACGCGGCAATGCACCAGCACCTTCCCGCCCTCCTCGCGGGCCTTGTCGATCCAGTCACAGATCGGCTGCAGCTGCGGCTCGAGCGTGTCGATCCCGTCGTCGCAGACACCCTTGATGTCAAGCACCTTGATGCGGCCCTCGCGTTCCTCGATCCACAGCGACCCCTGTCCCCCAGGACCTTTGCCAGGGACGAAGTGGGCGCCAGAGTTGGGGAGGGAGCACGCCATGGTGCCCGCCGCGGCGTTCGCAGCATCGAGGTGCGGTGGAGGAACAAGGGCACACTCACCCACGGACACGACATGCGTAATTCCGAGGGCATGGAGCATGAACGCATTGGAAGCGTGGTTCCTGGCACGGACACACGGAAATAAGCAATGGCGCCGGCGAAGTGCTCAGAAAAACACTCACAAATTGCCGAGGTACAGGAACGGGAGAACCCGACTTGGGAAGCTCCCGTCAAACCTCGCGTCGTTGAACCACGCCTGGTGGTCCCTCCATGGTGGTACCCGTGACGGTGGCATGGTGTGCGCACGCGGTCGCCCGGGTGTTGGCGTCTGCATCCCAGCGTCTGCTTCCGACTCGGAACGTGTCCGCGTCGGATGGACTGCGGCGAGCGCACTCACGGCTGCCGATGCGTGCGCCGGGTCATCCATGGCAGGAGCGGTGAAGGAAACGGACTTCGCAGCGGCGCGACCAAGAGACCGCACCCAGCCCTGCGGACTCTGAGCTTCCGATGTGCTGTCGCCTTCGCCCTGGATCGGAACTTGTCGTTGCAGAGCAGTCGATGACGACGTGGTAGCCGAGTGCTGGCTCTGGGCCGTCCGATCTTTCTCCAGACGTGCCTCGACACGCCGCAGTACGCCGAGATCGCTCTGGTAGACGAAGAAGCTCCGACGCTTCTCGACCTGGAGGGTCAGATAGGCCTCGGGCAGCGAGATCCCACGCATAGCCATGAGAATGCACAGAGCGAGGACCGACGATTCCGTGTAGCCATCCGCGGAATACATGAGGATCTTCACGGGACGTGTGCGCAGAGGGGCCGGAGAAGCGGACGCTGAACCATTGGCAACGGGAGTTGATGGCGAGGTGGCTGGGAGGAAAGTAGCGGAAGTCGAGCGCGTGCGAGTGTAGGATGCGCCTGGAGTGGATGGCGAGGAGGGGTAGAACGACGTTGGGAATGAGCTAGGGGGAGGAAGGGAGCTGGGCATGAACCCAGCGCTCGTATTCCGCCTGCTGTGCCCGTCGTATGAGTGCTGCGAGCGAGACGGTGATAGTTGCTCTGTTGCAATGTCGTACGTGAGCGGCGCGCCCGATAAGGGCTGAAGTAACCGCTCTAGGAAGGAGATGAAGGGGAGGAGTGTGTTCACGGTGACGACCGAAGATGCTGGAGAGCTGGGGAACGGAAGATGGACAACGTATGAAGCACTTGGAGGTGGACGTGGTGGGAGAGGGTCCTTCGGGTCGACACTGTCCGCCTCAGCGACGCAGCGTTCTATCCAACGTTTCTCCAAAACGCGCAGGTGCTCCTCAGCCGCACGTAGATGTGCAGATGTGGGGAAAGGCGCATAGTCATGGCACTCGATGCAGAGATCATAGCCGTAGCCATTACTGGGGTCGTTAGTCCGCCAGTCAAACGTGTCCTCGTCGTCTTCATCGCCGCGCAGAGTGCGCATGCGGATGCGACGATCTGGGGGTAGGGGGACGTCATTGGAGTTGCCCAGGAAGATCTGGCCCACAGAGGGCTCCCAGTGAGACGCAGTATTCGAGCCCGCAAGAACATCAGGGTCGGGACCGGACTCGGAGTCTACGAACGACACGATCTCAGACGCCTGAGTGAGATCGCGCATCTCGTCCTTCTCGCGCTGCGCAAAGTCTATGGTGGTCGCGCGGAGGAGGCGAGTGGTGTCGTCACTCTCACCAAGGGTGTGCGCATCCGTACCATCTGTGTGAGCACCAGAGGACGAGGCATCCTCAGTGCGAACGACGAGGTGGGGGAGTTTCTCTGCCATCTCCGACGCCGATGCGTCAAGTACAAAGACATTGTACACAACGAGCGCGTCGGGGTTTGGGCAGCGCGCACGGCGCTCTTCGAGCTTGATCTCAACCGCTTGCTTGAACTTCTCTGCGACGGCAATCGCTGTGCGCGTCACGCCGCGCGGAGAGTAGACGACGATGTCGGAAACGGTGGCATATATTGGCTGTTACGGACGTATGAGCAAACAGGTCATGAACGACATGGCTGGCTACCGCTCGCACGACGACTTTGGACAGCATGAAAGCGCGAGGCAAGGCGCCATCGATGCGCGCAAGGAACCAGGATGGGGGACTGCCGGTTGCGGGAGATCCGCGACATCTCTTCGGGTGCGCGTGGAGCCCTCGACGTGCCAGGAGCCATGCACGCCACCCCTTCTGTGAAGACCCACCCTCGACGCTGCTTCCATCCAGAAGAGATAGGTGCGACAATTAACCCCAACGCGTGCCCTGCGCCTTCGCGGGTTCGACGTCTCCGCCCACACTGACGAGGCCGAAACCACCGATGCCGAAGTAAGAAGCAGCACTCACCACTTGGATTCCGAAATTCCTCAGGCTGATTCCATCCGGGATCTTCGGCTCGCCGAATACGCTCATATTCCCCCGCTTGTCCATCCGTGTGCGCAACAGCTCGCGTGGGCGGAAACTGGAGGTGAGGAAGGAGGGCTTCGTGTGCGTTGTCGTGTGTGTCGTCGAGGGGAGCTGGCCCGCGGTGATAGGAACGGCTGGTGGGGAAGCGGGCGTCTTGTCCAATGGATCTTGGGGAGGACAGCCCTTCATTGCCGCTCCGTCGACAACTGGGTCGAGCTCCATCGGCACGTCCTCGTCGAGATCGGTAGGGCCGAACGAGTCTAAAGAGGAGGTAGAAGAGTAGTCATCGTCGTCGTCGTCGTCGAGCTCGTCCACATCACAGATGTCGTCTTCGTCGTCATCGCACGCGACCCAGACAAGGCCTCTGTATCGAGGTACGTCGCCCTTTGGTCGCGAAGAGGCGAAGAAGGCGTTCTGCTGCTCGTTGTCACCTTCAAGTCCGTGCAGGAAGGGGAAGAGAACGTGGTCGGGTGCATGGGTGGTCAGATGCGCGAAGTGCAAGTCCGAGAACTGAGAAGCGGTCAGAGCACGTATGGGCGGATGCGGTTCAGGACGAGGACGGAGAGCAGGGAGGGAGTCGAGGAATGTGGCGGGATAGTCGAGGCCGTGCGGGGTAGCGAGGTCGGCCTGAGCAACGTCCATGGGGAGGTCGAGGGAGGAGACGAGGGGGAATAAGGTTGGTGGTGGAAGAGACGAGAGAGGCGGTGAAGAGTTTCTTGATACGAGAGCCAACAAGGGATTGGCCGTACCAGACGACAGGCTTCTGGGCCAAGTTGGTGTGAGGCTCAGCAAGTCCGTTGTTGTCTCTCGTCTTTCTCCGCCTTCCATAGGCGCCCGTGGGCTCATTTCATATCCCAATCTCAGATTCCTGATCGCCCCTTATCACCTGCACTCCTCTCCGTCGCTGTCACCGCCTTCTCCCGCCACCTCCCCGCGGCACTCCATATCTCGGATGTGTCCACATCGTCGCGCACAGAGGGCCGACGCGTCTGTTTTGCCGCAGTCAGACGGGTACGGCCGAGCATGTTCAGGCCCAACACCTTCCCGCATCGCCCGTGCTCCCATGGGTGCTCGCGGCCTTCCTCCGGGGTGACTTCTCTCTCGCACGGTCGTGCCCCATGATCAGCCTCCTTTGCCTCATCTGTCGCGATCCACTCCTCTGGGTTCGAGTCCAGGCCTATCCGTTCTTCCGGACCCTTCACACCCCTTTCGGGTAGCGCGCGGCGGTGTTCGCTCGCGTCCGCCATCACGCCACCCCCACTTTTCCGCATCGGGCGCACGCGCGCCTCTTGGCCCCGCTTCCTCTGTCCAGATTTGCCCCCGAGAGTGCCCGGTCCGCCGTGTGAGTGCGCGTCATCGCGCCCGCCGAGCCGCCTGCCACCGCGGGCGCGCCGAGAGCGGTACCGGCCGGGCTCCTGACGTCCTCCTTGGCTCGCGGCGTGTCGTGCGCCACCGCGATTGCGTTCCACGTTCGACAGGGCTTGTTCGTCGCCATGGGCGGCGGGCGACAGCCTTGGAAGCAGCGAAGAAGGTCCACCACGGGGCATCGATCACGCTCCCGCCCTGGTTCGCACGGTCCCCCTGATGCTCCTCCCCTTTCTCCACTTCGTCCTCCTGCGCGCGGATTCCCGACCAACGTTCGCTCCAACGAGCAGCCCAGCTGACGGCGCCCGCTCGTCGACGACTCGCCGCCTTTTCTCCTTGCTCGCTGCGCGATGTGAAGATCAACGGAGCGAGCTCGCGAACCTGAGCGACATGACTGTTGACGACCGCTAGAAGCTCTACACCGCGCCGCGGTTGTTCCAGAGCAATCACGCTGGGCGGCGACGGCTCAGGAGGTTTGCTGATTCCGGGGGTTGTTCATAACAGTGCTGCGGACGGTCCCAACCGCATGGGCGATGCAGCCGATGCTATTGCGGTCAAGAAAAGGTGCGCTGCCGTCGGCCAAGTCCTCTCTTGCACGCTTTCGAACGTGTGTGAGCTGACTGCCCAGTGTTCCGCCGCTGGCGTTCAGTAGGACACGGAGCCGGGCGAGGCGGGCGCAGCAGCACCCCGAATATGACGGCGACGGCGAGTCTAATCCATCCGCCGGACGGAAAGCCTCTAGATGTTTAGTGCCTACCGACCAGTCGGGCTTGGCCATCCATTTTAGGGGTTCTGATTCGAGCTCGGGACGTGCAATCGGCATGTTGCAATCTGGAAGACGGAGTCGTTATCTCGCAACAGCTATAGCATCATCCATGACCGCAACATGTCGACCTCGACCGCACCAGGAATAGCTTCGGCGACAATCGACGGCCATAGTACCATAGGGGCCAGACGAACTCTCCGTGCAAGAATAGTTCGCTCTGCGCGACGCGGATACAAGTGGGTTCCACGGGTGGATGAGCGGTGTGCAAGAGAGTGCCGATAGTTTCGGACCGACAGAAATGCAAGGATGCGCGGGTAGCGCTCTGTGGGTACCTCACCGGTCATCCGTCCATGCACAGATCCGCCGCCGCACCCGAGACATGATGGTCAGCCTCTGCTCGAGTCCGTGCACTCAGGATGCATCTCACGCGCGCGACCCCTGCAAGCCTCGAGGCCATGCGTACGCAGCTGACCCTCACGTGTAGATGAATCTTCCGAAGCCAAAGTTTCAACTCGGGTTCAAATGATACGTGTAAAACCCTCCCCAAACGCCGATACAACGGCGGCCGGACAAAGTGGTCGTCCGCCGCGCGGATCCCTTCCCGCGGGCGAGCCGCCCTCGCAGTAACAAATACAATACGTCGTCGCAGGACTTCAGAGCAGCTCGGCTCCTTGGAATATGCTTAGGAAGCTGCCCAAGCTTCTCGTATCGTACGCGAGGCCAGGAAGCGGGGCTTTCGAAGTCACGGAACTTCAGAGGTGCGTGAATGTTCAGAAATGTATTACAGCGGTGTTCATATCGATAGACCACTGCAATTTTCTTGCTCTCATGGAGCTTGGAGCGCACTATATCAAACGCGGTAGCATCTCCGGCGCTGACGCCAGGCGGCCTCGTCTCGGCTCAGTGCATGTGTGGTATCCCGGATGCTCAAGCACCCTCCAAACATGTTCTGTATAGCAAGCTAGATGTGGGAGAGCTACTCGGGTGGTAATTCACCCATTGAGAGACGTGGACACCTTCGGAGGTTGTCGTCAAGCACGGTCCTGCGATGTTGTGGCTGGCAGAACGCCGGCGAGACGGTGGTGCGGCGTGATACGCGGAGCGTTGACCTGAATACACATATGGGGGCATCGCTCCACGGATCCCTGAGCAGGGTAAATTGACCGCGGTCTATCGATATGAAAACCGCTGTACATGGCGATGTAACAGAAAATTTCACCGTCTTGATACCAGTATTTCGTACTTCAGAGTGCGCGCAGTTCGTCATAGCCAGCGCCGCCACATACCGTCGTAACCCGGCGGTTCGAAAGACAGTGTATTGCAGTCTCTTTCCGATGATTGCTGGTGCTTAGTGCTGATCGTGCACCAGTAGAAGGGATGGGAACGAGACTGAGCCTGCGTCCGCATACTCGTACACCCTCGTACGAAACGAGACGAACACGCACGCGCCCTCACACACCGGTAGGCCTGACTACCTGCGTCCGATTTGAGGCACGCGTAGCCGGTCCCTCCGGGCTGGCCCCCATTTAAACCGGTCCTCCATACTACTAGTACTAGTGATGGGGTTCCGAGCAGTACCCAGAGTTTTCAGAAAAGATTATTGTGCGTTCCGGGACACGAGCCAGCGCCATTCATGGAAGAGAGGTCTTCGCCGACGGGAGCGGCCGCAGCGGTAGCTTATCAGTTCATATCCCCTGCCTAGGAGACTTCTGCCGCCACATACGACCTTGTGCATGCAGGAGCCTATTCTGTGCACCGCGTGCGCGCGGGCTGAAGGGAGGCTGCTGTACAGAGTTCGCCTCGAGGCGGCGGCTCGCGCCGGGTTCGACGTGTTGAAGGGACTTCGTGCGATCCTCGTGGCCGGGCGCATGCTCAGGCAAGCTCACGCCCGCAAGGTTCTAACGTCGCGGCATTGACCAGATGATCGCGCGGGCGTCACGCGTCGACGCTCAAAGGCACTCTCCGGACGGTCAGAGGCCTCAAGCTTGTTGAATGTTCGCTGCTCGCATGACCGTCGGGGCGCTCTTCGCTATTTCAGGTGGACGGCCGCCGGTTTCTTTTCGGTCTGCGGTATCTTGCACATAAAACGCTTATCTGGGATGTGCCGCCTTCGACAGGTACCGTACCTGCTAGTTATACGCAAGAACTACCCTCGGTCACTAATCCCCGTATAACCCTCCTAGGCACAACTTCAGAAGCAACCCTAGACTCACCCTCGCATGATCACGGAAAATCGGTGCTCTAGAACAGAAAACCTATATCTCCGTGGGAGCTCTCATCGAACGTGGAATGTCGAGCCCCTTTCCCTCTCGATGTTAAGTACAACACCCGCCCACAACTCCAAGGAACGACCCTCGGTATGTGATCTTCCACTCCCACCGCACGCCTGACCTTCGCTTGCGTTCCTTCACTCCGCAGCACCACGGAGGCGTCCGCCGGGATGAGTTCTTATTCCCGTCCAACGCCCAGCGCTCAATGCCAGCCAGCCGCCAAGCCAATTGCTGAGAAACTAGGTTTGCTAGGAACCCTGCGTCAGCTGAGCGATGGCCCGCGCTCATGCACCGCCAACGCACACAGTGGTATCGCAGCCCCCAGCTGCCTGACCTGACCGTGGCCGCCCGTGCGGACGCAAGGCGCGGATCGCCTCAAACAGGCAGCGACCAGTATACGCCTCACGGGCTTCTGGTCTTCTGATGCAACCTACCACTATGCGGGTAGGGTTACGCTCGCTGGGTCAGTTGCGTGTTTAGCGTAGCGTGGGGATAGCGCGCTGCGAGGACGCCCGCGGGAGTAACGGGAACGGCCGACTAGAGGCCGCGAGTCCCCTTCGCGTGAGGATGTGCCGCCTGGGAGGAGGCTGCCTGCGCAGTAGCAATTTTGGACGTCGGCAAACTCGACCTTGGACGGTTTGCAGACGGCCTGAACGATATCCCCTCTACTTTCCCTACGCTCCACATTCGCTCCCACTACGTATACGTTGACGCAGCAGCAGGACTACAACAAACCCGCGATATCTACACGAGGAGATGACGACTAGCTGGGTCACTGGCCAAGACGATAGTTTCGCAATACCAGCCTCGGAGAGGTCGGTCCGTACCACGTTAAGGTGCGTTCTATCGCAATGCGCGAAAGGGAAGGGCGGGAACAATGGCCTCATTCATTCCTTCGTAGAATACGAACCACTTCAAAATCGTCCGAGGCACGGTGCGCGGATCCCATTCGGACATACGGCAAGAAGCGCCTCATTCTATGTGTACTTTGCCATACAGGACGCAGCGCTCCACGGCTCCTAGAAACCGGCAGCTAGCTTGCGGCGTATATGAGAGCGTATGTCATCATGTGAGGCCGCTCTCCTCGCGCCGCACAACCCAGTCGGACATCCACCTACCTCGCCCCGGTCACGAACGCAACCCGCAGCGCGGCGGCTGACTACCCCCGTGTCAGCCACCCAATGGCGCATGGACCCGCACTCCACTGCTGTTCGAAACTCTCCCGCGTTCACCCTCCTCGAGCTCTGGTAGCTATCTGCTGCGGTCGCGTGCTTCCTCTTCGCGCTCGTTCTCTCTTCGTCATCTGCACGCGCTCGCTCGTTCGCTCCGGTAGTGCCTCCGCCCACTAGAACCCTCGAGTCCAACAAGAAGCGATGGCCCTGTCCGCGTGCTCGCGCCGACTCTCTGGCAGCGTTCGCGCTCGCGCTTGTTCTGTGACGCTCTCCACTGCCAGTCAGCCTCTAGCCTTCCGGTCTAGCAACACGCTTTCTGGTCTGGATGCTCTCTGCCGCGACACCGCCGCTCTATGCACCTCGGGCAAGGATACTGCGCTGGACGCAGTCGGACTAGGGCTTCTCGCTGGACCGGCGCCGGCGACTGCCTCCCACAAGCACCTCGGCCTCTCGGCACTGGGCCGCCCCCGTCCTCCAGCGCGGCGGTCCCCGAACGGTACGTCACATTCATGTAGCGTTAAGCAACCCCCGCGCGCGCGTGCAATCCGCATGCAGGCTATGTTCGAGTTCGCCGCGATTATGGCTTCGTTACCTCATATCACGCGCGCCGAAACTGCAACTCATGGCTCCCAGCAGAAAACGACGCCGCGGACACGTTGCGCCGCCAGCCGTCTGCGGGCCCCCTGTGGCGTCCGCCCGGGCTATGCTCGAGTGCTAGCATGAACGCCCTCGGCGATCCTGGCTTTTCACTCGTCCACAGCCAGGTCCAACTCCGAACGCAGGAACCCGCGTCGAGCTCGAGTCGTCCTGCGCCTGCTGCTGCGTCTCCATTTATTCGGCAGACTGACGAGCTCCTCCACGGGATCTCACTGGCGCAGGCGCATGCTCGCTGCCCCGTTCGCGCTGCCTCACTTGCGGTGCGCTCATTCCGCGGTGTCCCCAGTACCACCCCCGAACCCAATCCTCTGCAGGGAATATATGCGGCTGAGCCCGAGCCGGGTAAGGCACTCACACTTCCGTCTTCGTCGTCATCAATCGCCTCGTCGACAGCGATGCCATCCTCAGCCCCCACTCGTACGAGCTCAAGCTCGGAAATGCCACCGCCGCCAGCGCCAGGACCACACTTGCGCATCCCAAGCGGTATGAGGATCCCGATGCCGCCTGCACCAGCCCAACGGCCGCCCTCGCCCCACACTCCCTCCTCCGCCACTTCCTATCCTTCGAGCATGTCGCGCGCGTGTTCGCATTCACAATCGCGCTCCGGCTGGGAGAGCCCCGGACTCCTTCACGCGCCTCCGCCGTCCCCGCTGTACTCGCCCACGCTGAGCGCGCCACGTGTGTCGGCGTTCGTCCCGGAGTCTCCTATCGCACACTCGCGGCGGACGCCCTCGCCGGCGCGCACGCCCCCGATGCGGGTGAACTCGAGCGCAGGGGAGCATACCCTTGTGGTGCGCCTGCCCGATGGCCTCGCTCCGGAGATGGTGACGGTGTGCGCGAAGAAGGGCGCGCGGCTGTCCGTGGTCGCGGATCTGTGGCATCGGGAGAGTGACTGTGAGTACTTGCTGTCCTCGCGCGCGTGGATTCGGGCGTGAGCTAATACGAATTGGATAGCGCACTATGAATGGGAGGTCGCGTTCTCGCCGTCGGATGTGGACATGGCGTCTGTGCGGGCGGTATTCGCGCCCGACGGGCAGCTGATTATCCACGTCAGGCGAAAGTGTTTTGTAGATGGTCTTCCGTCACCAAAAGTATGCACGCCGTGCTAAGGCACCTGTTCCTCCTATCCGTTTCTTGGGACTGCTTGAGCCATCACGCCACGGAGGCTCGCGACTTGAATGATGCATGTGGGCTGGACAAGGGCTGGACACTGTAGTACTGTTAAAGATATCTGAGCTTCTGTAGCCATACATACCCCTTTTTAAGCAGGTCATATATCTTCTGTGACGTTTAACATGAAGTTAGACGCGATGCCTGTTTGTTGGTCGTTTACAAGTGCTGGAGGTTTGAAATTTGAACAAGCGCCTTGAAGCCGTTGTTTGGTTCAGAAGCCTTTGCTAAACAAACTGCCGCAAATAGATATACTAGCGCCCGTCACTCTCCTTCGCGCATCCACGCGCGGTGTCTTTGCGCACATACTTTCTCTCACAAACTTTGGTCTCTCGCACCTTTAGCGTCACGAGAAGATTAAACGACCAGGAAATAACAACATATGACTTGCTCTTGTAAAGCGTACACAGGTGACGGATACATAAGCTTTATGTACATGCCCGATGAAGCGGCCTCACGGCGTCTCCTGCGGATGGGCGATGAGCTTCTGGCCGCTCACCTGCTCTTTCTGCAAGCGAACAAGCCCGTCAGGAATGCCAGCGAGGCCGTTGGGAAGTGCTTCGACACGGCCAGGCTATGATGCACAGTGAGTCGGTGCATGCGATGCGATGAGCGCCATAAATCGAACATACCACAAGCTTTCCCGTCGCGAGCAGCTCCGTGACATGGCTCCAAATTCCGACGACGACGTCCCTGTTCTCGGGCGCCTGTACGTTCGCGAATACTACGAGGATCTTCTTGTTGTCGCTCGTCTTCTTCTTCTCCGCAGGGATTTCCTCAGAGTGGACGAGAACGAGGTCGCCGCCAGGCGCCAGGACCTCGTACCCAAGCTGCTGTGTCTCCGCGGTCGAGATCGAATCGTAGACGTAATCAATAGGCTTGTCCCCCGCGAGCTTCGCGACCTCAGCCCGGATAGTGGTGAACGGGAGGGTACGGTCGATGACGTGGGTGGCACCGATAGACTTCAGGAATTCCTCGTGGCGGATGGACGACGTTGTGATGATGGGGGAGAACCCGGAAAGCCTCGCGAGCTGAATGGCTGCGCGTGCACACAGGTTAGGCCCACAAGCGAATGAGAAAATCAAATGAATACATACCGTACTGGCCAACGGTGGACGAACCTCCGAGGATGAACGCGGGCTTCTCTGCGAACCTCGTTGTGCCGCCCTGTTCCCAAGGAGCGGGATAGTCGACGCTCTTTGTGTTCGGGGTGTGATTGTACAACGCAATGGCAACCGTATTGAGCCCGACAGGGATCGATGCCGCTTGGTCGAAGGTGATGTTCTCCGGAATCTGCAGGTGTTACTGATTTTAGTCCTGTTGCGTCGTTGAGATCTGTACATGTATAATCATCGCACGTACCTTAGCGGCAATCTCTGCAGGTACGATGCCGTATTGCTGGAATGCTGATTTTCGGGGGTCGTGCCAGGCCTGGTAAAACCTGAAGGCAAGTGAGGGTCACTTCTCATCATGAACACTCGGGGTCTGCGCTCACACTTTGTCTCCCTTATTCAGGTTTGAGACTTCCGCACCAACCTCTTCGACGATGCCAGCGGCGTCCCACCCGCCGGTGTAAGGGTATGGGACAAAGTCCAAACCATACGCCTGAATTTTCCAGTCGGCCGGGTTGAGCCCGGCAGCGATGATCTTGACCAAGACGTCCTTGGGGCCGGGATTGGGCACGGATATTTCACTGATGATCCAGTCTGCTTTCGGAACTGGGAGGATGAGAGCCATTTGCGTAGTAGGAGCCATAGTTCGAATACAAGGGTTGTCCGGCGGTTCGAAAGAGGATGAAGAAACTCACAAATCTGAGGGTCAATCGACGCAGCAGTGGCAGCGTCCTGTATTTATGCGGTGCTGGACATACACAGTGTCGCCGGAGGACCCATTGGGATCTAACATCGAGCTACTCGCAAGACGCGCAGGATTGCGTGCACGCTGACTGTTCTGAGTCAGCACCCCGAGGTCGGCTTGCGAAAGTGGCGTAGTCCGCGAAGGCGGACTTTTCAAGGCTGAGATACAGCTGTCTGCTTAGTACACACAACTGCGGGCTAGGAGCGGGAGTTCTGCAGATTTGTGGTGATGAGTTATCAAGTCCGATCGAACTCGGAACGAGAAGAGCTTGCCTGCAATAATGGGTCTCACCCCCGGAATTTGTGTTTGCACGGTCGGCTTGTAGGGTACACGAATGCGCTATAAGATGCATATATCCGTACTATCCAGTATATCCGAAAGGAGTGTGCACAAGGGAGATGAGGCCGCAATGGTACAGAGGTGAGCTACCAATTGATGGACGATCGCGAACGGCGTGGGCGTCTGACTGTATAGCAGCTCGCATTGGAAGCCTAGGCTTAAACGAAACGGTCTGCGTTACCGTGTACTGACAAGTAGGCACCCCAGCACAGACACCCAACAGTGGTGGGGTGTTCACGGGGTCTCTTGCGGATGAGCAATAAGCTTCGTCCCGCTCACCAGGTCCTTCTTCATGCGCTCGAGTCCATTGATGATGCCAACGAGGCCTCCAGGAAGCACCTCGACACGGTTCGGCTGCAAGATGCAACGCGTCAGTTCGCGTCTCATATAGAAATAATTCTGCAAGCAGACGCACCACCAGCTTCCCCGTCTCGAGCCACTCCGTGAGCCGGCTGTACAGCGCGACTCCGAGCGCCCTATTCTCCGGCATTTGTACGCTCCCAGCCACACTCACGACCGTCTTGTTGTCGCCCTCCTTCTTCTTCTCAGCTGGGACTGAGTCGGGCAGGACGATGATGAGGTGCCCGCCGGGGGCGAGGACGTCGTATGCGAGCTGCTGCGTGTCCGCGTGCGAGATGGCGTCGTAGACGAGCTCGACCGGCTTGCCGCCCACGAGCTTGGAAACCTCAGCTTCGATGGTGGCAGACGGGAGCGTGCGGTCGAGTACGTGCGTCGCGCCGAGGAATCTGAGGTACTCCTCGTGACGGACCGAGGAGGTTGTGATGATGGGCGAGAACCCGGACAGCTTCGTGAGCTGAATGGCTGTCCACACATCCAGGTTAGAAACTGGATTGCGAAGCTCGGATGTGGACTGGGTGCATACCATACTGGCCAACGGAGGATGAGCCGCCGATGATCAGGACAGGCTTTCCGGCGAACTTGGTGGTACCGTCCTCTTCCCAGGGCGCGGGGAAGTGTGCGCTCTTGGCCTGCGGGTGGTGACCCCACAGACCTGTAGCGACAGTAGCAAGACCGAGGGGAATCGAAGCGGCCTGATCAATGGAGATGTTCTTCGGGACCTGCAGCAGCACACAAGTCAGTGATAACTCAGTACAACGCTGAGTGATGTTCCTCGTAGCGAAAGATCTCACACCTTCGCGACGATCTCGGCAGCGACGACGGCATACTGCTGAAAGGTAGCTTTCGGGTTTTCGAGCCACCCTTGGAAGACACTTTGGCGGTTTCAGTACAAATGTGCATCGTAAGAGCGTCGACCGTGTGTCGAAATCACTCACACCGTGTCTCCTTTGGCGACGCTCGTGACTTCGGAGCCTACCTCCTCGACGATCCCGGCACCATCCGAGCCACCTACGAAAGGGAAGGTCTCTATGACGTAGCCGAACGCCTGGATTTTCCAGTCGACAGGGTTGAGCGCGGTGGCAGTGATCTTGACGAGAACGTCCTTCGGGCCGGGGGTTGGTACGGGCTGCTCGCCGACAATCCACTGACCTTGCTTCTTGGGAAGGAGGAGGGATTTCTGAGTAGTCGGGGCCATGCCAGCGTGAGCGTGAAAGTGGTCAAGACCTGCGAGAGGGGCAGATGTGGGATGTGGCAGACAACGTAGTCGACAGTCCTATTTGTACTCCAGCGCATGCAGAGAATCTTCTGAGCCAGAAAATTCCCAAGGATGTGTTTCTGTATGCGTCAGCTACTGTGAGAGGTGACGCCATCGAGCAAGCAAAGGGTAGATGATAAAGCGACATGAAAGGTAGCCAGGGCAGCGCGGACATCGGTAGGCCGGTGATAGACCGATATCCCGACAGTCGCATTGCGGTGTGTAGGCTACCGCACGACATCACATACCCGGAAAGCCTACCGTTCTCCGAGACGGACAGGTGGTTCGAGTCGAACCGCACACCGAACTCTGATAACATCGAATTAGCGGCACTGGCGAAAGAGTGAGAACGATAGGCTCACGGTTTGAAGCGGTTTTGAGGCAGAGCCCTCGCTTTCTACCTACGCAGGAAATAAGTCCCTCTGCGACAGGGCCGTCGCATGAAGGATTCACGCCGGCGAAGTACAGCTCGAGTGTGAGCTCGGATGTCGGAGTAGAACTGAAGAAGGCGGCAGGGGAGCCATGCGAGCGGAGAACACGTGGAATTCACCTGCAAGGACGGCGTATAATCATTGAGGCACGGGGATGTGTCCCGGGCGTCGCTCAGTCGCTAGGGTCGCAACGACCACGTAACTTGAAATGCATGGTACTATATCCCTGCACCGGGAACTGTTCGCCGATTCGCTCTTTGGACCTCATCGTAGGGGGGTGGTGAGTTCCGATGACGGTGAGGAGCGAGCCGGTCCAAGCTCGGAGCACCTCCGAAGGGCTCAATTCAACGGTATGATCGGCCTAAACGGTGGGATCGGCCTATACGCACTGAAGGCTCGCAGGAGTTCTCCGCGACGTATGGCGCATTTTCTCCATAACTTGCCTTGATTGAGATCGCACGGCCCTCTGTAGTGAGCGGATCCGGATCGTCTTGGACGGCACCATCGAGTTTCGTATGCGCATTTCTATGCAATGCGAGTCGCCCACTGAATGATCCTATCCTATTAATAGACTCTATAGACCCAGCGCGATCCCGTATGAGTCAGTACTCCGAGGTCGGCACAGTCCCGCGAAGCGTAATTATCTTCAACCTGTAGGATGGGTTTCAGCATAGTGGTTCGTACGCACAAGCGCTGCTGCGTACCGATAGAGGAAAAACTTTAGTTAGACGAGCGGCAATAAAAACTTGGGACTTCACTCCGGTTCCATAGTTATACCTGAATTTGCCGGGTCTGCTTTGTCTGCTGTGTCTGCTATGGCTGAGTATCAGTTTCATGCAGTAGTCCGGCAAGATCGAGAGCAAGAGAATATCCCGGGAGCGACGAGAACGCGCAGAGCCTGCTAGCGCTGTGCGGGCCGATGAGCGAAACTAGGCGTTCGGCGCGGAGTGAAGTTGAATTGAGTTGGCGCCAAGCTGGGCACAGTAGAGACGTGCTCTACGAGGATGTGTGGAGACGAAGTGCTACATGACTATGTAGGTCTGCCATCGTGGTCTTGAGAAAACACAAATTCGGAAGCGAAACGCGAGCTGCGTGTTTAGGCGCTTATATCGGGCTTGGCGTAATCAGAGGCGCTCGCAATCTACAATTGAAGAAGTCTTGAAGAGTGTACAGTACAAGTACAATTGGGTGTGACTACTACAAGTCTTTGTCCGTGGTACGCAGTTCACGCCGTCTCTTGCGGACGAGCGACGAGTTTCGTACCGCTCACCTGGTCCTTCTTCATGCGCTCGAGCCCATCGATGATGCCGGCCAGACCATTGGGAAGCACCTCTACACGGTTGGGCTGCAAGACACAGCGAATCAGCGCACGTCTCATCATAGAAACATGTTTGCGATCGGACGTACCACAAGCTTTCCGGTCTCGAGCCACTCTGTCAGCCGGCTGTACAGTGCGACACCAACCTCCCTGTTCTCCGGCGTCTGCACGTTCCCGAACACGGTCACGATCGTCTTGTTGTCGCCCTCCTTCTTCTTCTCCGCAGGGACAGACTCAGGGAGGACAAGGAGCAGGTGGCCCCCGGGCGCGAGGACGTCGTATGCGAGCGGCTGCGTGTCCGGGAGCGAGATCGCGTCGTAGACGAACTCGACCGGCTTGCCGCCGGTGAGCTTCGCCACCTCGGCCTGGATTGTAGCTGCGGGGAGCGTGCGGTCGATAACGTGCGAAGCGCCAATCGACTTGAGGAACTCCGCGTGGCGGAGCGACGAGGTCGCGATCACAGGCGAGAATCCGGACAGCTTTGCGAGCTGGATGGCTATTCGTATACGTTGGTCAGAGTCGAATGCGGCGTTCGGATGTGGACCGGACGCGTACCGTACTGGCCGACAGATGACGAGCCGCCGATGATGAAGGCGGGCTTTCCGGCGAACTTGGTGGTGCCGCCCTCTTCCCAGGGCGCGGTGAAGCTGATCGTCTTGGCCTTTGGGTTGTGGTTGTACAGACCGGTAACGACGGTTGCAAGACCGAGCGGGATCGTTGCCGCCTGATCAGTAGTGATGTTCTTCGGGACCTACAGTGGTACGCTAGTCAACACGACGATCTAAACTATACATGACAGAGAAGTCTGCACCTTTGCGACGATCTCGGCAGCTACGATGGCATATTGCTGGAAAGTCGCCTTCGGGTTCTCGAACCACCCTTGGAAGACACTGTACATTATGATGTCAGTACATGTGCACGTAGACTGTGCCTCGATGTTACTCACACTGTATCACCTTTAGAGAAGTTCGTAACTTCGGAACCGACCTCCTCGACGATGCCGGCACCATCCGTGCCGCCGACGAAGGGGAAGTTCTCGATGAAGTAGCCGTACGCCTGGATCTTCCAGTCGACCGGGTTGAGCGCGGTGGCAGTGATCTTGACGAGAATGTCCTTCGGGCCGGGGGTGGGTACGGGCTGTTCGCCGACGAACCATTGACCCTGCTTCTCCGGAAGGATAAGAGATTTCTGGGTAGTCGGGGCCATAGCGTGAGCGTGAAGATTGTCGAGGTGTGTGCGAGGAGCAGATGTGGGTTTCGGGATGTGGAACGTGAGATGTCAGACGACGCCGTATTTGTACTCGAGGGCGTGGAAAAAAGGAGAGCTGCGTGCAGAGAGATCGAGAGTCTTCCGGGCTGGAAAGTTCACAAGCCCCGGCGGCGTATGCGTCAGCTACTATTGGCGGTGACGCCATCGTCAGCGTGGAGGGTAGATGATGAAGCGGCGAGCAAGGTAGCCAGAGCATGCGCAGCGTAGGCGGTTGTAGGCCGGTCGGTGATGATGAACTGATATCCCACGCACGCGCTGCAGTGTGCAGAACAGTGAGATCGCTCTTGTCGCCATCCGTCTCGACTCCGCCATGCCTCAGCTGCCAATACATAGTAATGAGTAAGCATTTCACTTGAGTGGGCTGCGGCTTACAAGTCGATGGCTAAGTCTGTACATATAGCGGCATTCAACAGCTGCTATCCCCGCA
Source organism: Trametes pubescens (assembly GCA_001895945.1). Taxonomy (NCBI): domain Eukaryota; kingdom Fungi; phylum Basidiomycota; class Agaricomycetes; order Polyporales; family Polyporaceae; genus Trametes; species Trametes pubescens. The sequence goes on along the minus strand of MNAD01000215.1, from coordinate 36,281 downwards.
CAGTTCACCGAAGAGCCGCGCCAGGCCGCACCCGTAGTGACGGTACAAGCATGGTCAACTTCCTCGAACCGCGTAGAGCCTCGCATGTACTTCAGTTTGCCCAGATGAAACGGACATTCAGGGAGGTATGCGAAATTGAATATGCAGGTGTGAGTATACGAAAGCGGCTGTTGCGGGATGCATGTACAAGTACTGGCATGCGCAAGAGAAGGGCCGCAGAGCAGCGCGCGGGGCCTGAGCCGAGTGTGGCAGCAGTGTGACAGCTGTCCAGCAGAAACCTCGGAGATGGGGAACGGGAGATAAGATTACCGGGCGGCCCGGGCGTCCGATGTTCTCGGAATCATTCGAAAGTGGCGGCATCCAGCTATCCTCCACTCTCCTCCTTCCTCTCTCTTCAACCCCCACCGTCTCCAGCCATGGCCTCCTCAGACCCGTCGTTTGCGCCAATACTCCTCACGCTTCCCTCGTTAACCCCGACTCTTGCGCTCGAGGTACTGTATACTTATTTAGGCATCATCTTGACTCGAATACCGCCCTGACGCCACCAAATCCTTTCTTAGGTTCTGCCCGCTGGGCTTACCCTTCACCGCCTGTTTGTCCAGGCAGATGGCAAGGTCCGTATACACATACGACTGTGTCATACCGTGGACGTTCCGCTGACCTCCTGTAGACCCATGACATCCTGATCGGACCTGAGGACCCTGCAGGTCACATTACCCAGAAGTACACTAACACAATTATCGGCCGCTACGCCAACCGTCTTCCCGTGGGATCTTTCGCGGTCGAGCGGAATGGCATCCACTCTGTGGTATCGCCCAAGCCCAACGAGGCCCCGACGGTGTCGCTCCATGGTGGGCTAAAGGGCTTCGACCAGTATCCATGGGAGCCGCTCGTTGACCCCTCCACGGCTGAACTCTTCACCCCTGCCGAGCTTACCACGATCCAGACTCGCCTGCCAACTTCTATCATGTTCAAGCGTATCTCTGAGGATGGCGAAGAGGGGTATCCTGGTCGCCTGCTCATCGAGGCTCTCGTCGGTCTCGCGCAGCCAGAGGGGCCGGCCAACCCGACTGCCGAGGGCAAGAAGGAGTGGAACCTCGGCAGTGTACTTATTGTCTACCGCGCCAAGCTCCTAGATGAGAAGAAGGTCACGCCCATCAACCTCACGCAGGTGCGTCTAGGACTCTGGGTGTTCTGGTAAACTGCTCACATACCATTGCGTGCCGTTTGCGTCATCTGCGCGATCGCTCATGACAGCACTGGGGCTTCAACCTTGACGCGTCTCTCCAAGATGGTCCAGATCGGCTCACTATCAAGGACCACACCATTTCTCTCAAGGCAAGTCCTGAGGAAAAGTCGCGAATAATCGTGGTGAACTCACTTCTGCGCGTAGGCCGATCACACCGTGGAGCTGAACTCTGAGGCACTTTCGACTGGATCCCTCCTCCCTGTCGCGGGTACTCACCACGCACACGCGGAGAAGTCGAGCGGGCGCATTGGCGAGAAGTTCCCCGAGCATGGATACGGTACGTGTTTACGCGTCCATAGTGGGAATCGTAGTGACTGACCCGTACTTCGGCAACTGCGTACGATCTTGTAGATGAATTCTATCTGTTTTCTGCTCGCGCAGCTCCCCCGCCGCCCTCAGTCCTCCCCGCGTCCCAGCTCACACCCGAGTCGGACTTGGTCGCCGTGGCGCTGTCACGCGACGGCCCTGGCGGAGAGGAGCTCGTCTCCCTCGCGAGCGGAAAGAGCGGGCTCCGCCTTGGATTCGCTTCGAACCGTGAGTCCTTCACTCGGTTCCCGCGCGTACTATCGCTGACCCCATACCACCAGAGCCCGGCGTGCAGTTCTACTCGAACAACCTCTCCGTCCCGGAGAAGGGTGCGCGGAAGAAGATCCACGGCGGCTCGGGCGCCATCGGCGACGGCTACCCCGCAGGCAGTGCGTCGCGCGTCCCTTTGACATTGGCGTCAGTAGATCGAGTACTGAATTTGCATGCAGCCGCTGCGTTCCTGGAGTTCCACGCGCCGCTCGCGGCGTGGATCCACCCGCAGACGCGCGGGCCGACGGGCGAGGACTCGCTTCTCGCGTCCGGGGAGGTGTACAACAATTTCGTGCGTTTGGACGTGTGGTATCGCGAGGGCGCTGCTTCGGGCAGCAACTGAGGCTGGACTGCCTGAGTAGGAAAGAAGAATGTATGAGAGGAATGTGCGCTGTATGATCTTTGTGTCGAGATGCTGATTTTTGGATACATTGTACTGAAATTCTGGTTTATGGCTATCGCACTGCGATGCCTGACGGCACAGGCTTGATTCCTGTTATGGAGAGGTATGTTAATGGAGGGCTGGTATCAATCAGGGTTGCAGGACACTTGCCAGTTTCAGATAGCTTCGTTCGAACATCTCGAGCAAGAATCCGTATCCCGTGCCTTCACTGTCTCTGACTCTGGGACCAAAGCACACGCACGGCTTGTTCGGCTGCTATCTCTCGGGCCGCACCGACACTTAATGCACTTCCTCGTCCGTATTCAATGCCGTTAACTACCGTCGGTCGGTCAGAGAGTGCATTTTCTAGATGACAATCTGACTTACTCCATACACTCGCGATCCATGTAGGGGCCGCCTGGGGACCCGCGCGCCCTTCGGTCCATTGGACGCCCGCAATTCTGTTCTGTTGAATGTAATTGTTGAACTCCGCGCGCCAGTCTAGAGCATCGGTAGGTCAGTACAATTGCGTAGCGTAGCTCAAGACAATCGTTACGTTGCGACATGTCGGCTTTCACTTCTGGGTGTGGGGATATGAGAGCACTGATGTGGTTATAGGCCCGATAGAGACAGAGGCGTGTGGAGATGCTACGCCGCTAGCTGACCTGGGCGAGTGAAGAAGGGGGGACCTCTGGAAAGGGTCTGCCGCTCGCCCAGTGTATATATATATACATCGACCGCAAGGTTTCGCGGACCGCCCAAACCACCCGGGACAGAACCTTGAACCACAGAACGTCAGGCTCGGACCAGCCCTGAGAGCTACATCATACATGCCATGGTCGAGTTCTACGTGTTGTCTACACGCAGGACTCTCCTCAGTTATGTGCAGCCATAGGTTCAGCCATACAGCCTCGCACTAGTAAGTAGCTGCTCGGGGTACCTCGCGGTGTGCAACGAGACTGCGTTATTATCATAGATATATAGGCATAGTAATGTTGGCGCGCGTCTCCATTCGGTGCCTGGCCATGGCACGACCGTCTCGCCAGCTACATACGATATCATACATTCACAAACACGCTCACCTGAAGGAAAATGTGCCCGTTTATTCAAGTGATGTCTGACATTCAGCGCCCTGACGTTGAGTGGTTTGCCCTTGCACTTACAGGGCTCGGGCGGCACGATGCGCTACAATGTTGACGCAGATATAGCGAATTGATATGTAGCTGTTATAAGCGTTGGACGTTACATTGACCAAGAACCGACCAAGTCATACCCGAAGGTAACCACACGCATACGATAACTAGTAGATGGGTGTGCGGAAGCAGCGACACCATCGGACGGGTGAGAGGCTGTCATCGATGTGAAAGCAGGAAGCGACAGATGGTGGTAGTCGAAAGACAAGTTGTATATGCGAGCGGATGAGCATGAGGCGTCGAGGACGGGGGAAGCTACGGGATGAATGCAGGTACTACAGTCAGACGAAGCTCACAATATCACGACAATGCATCACTCACGGCAAAGGGTGCATAGTAGGTTTGAAACTTCCATCGAGGGCGTTCAACGTTTGATGCTCAGTCTTCGTCCGCTTCAACGGGGCCGACCCAGGGCGCCGGGTTGGCGAGCATAGCTTGATACTGCTCCTCCGTGATGTGGACAAACCGAATGAAACCGTCTTCCCACCCACGCAGAAGCATCTCCAGCTCGCTTAGGTTTTGTATGTCGCTGAGGTTCTTGAACGGAATCCGATCGTGCGGCCATCCCTCGATTCGGACGCGGTACCGCGAAACGACGTCCTTCATGTACGCCTCGCGGTTCCATTTCATCGACGCCGAGCTGCTAGTGATTTGAGCTGTCGGCAAGTCAGTACTCGAAGAACGCGACTGAGAAAGACGAGTAGAAAGGAGAACTTGCATAGTGCATCCCTTACGAGTCTGCGTATTTCGGCACGAATTTGGGTCGAACGCTGCGGTGACACTTTTAGGTCCGGACGGTATGTGTTTACGGCTCTACGACTGTGGGGCATAGGCGCACTGTACAACAGCTTCGGGTTGGCGTCGGGGTTGGTCTGTGCCTGACCCACTGCAAGGCTGTTCGCCCACGAAAGCACGCCGACTATAGTGTGTTCAGTGGAAATAGCTGAAAAGCTCAGAGGGGGACGTACAACGGTTGATTGCCATGATTTGAGGGGAGAGTGCGTCTATAGCAGCTTTGAAGGATGCGTAGGCGGAAAGGGGTTGGGATGTTTCTTGTTTGTGCTACATCGCAGGAGCTATGAGCGTTCTGATCGAATGGGGAATGATTAAATGAATATCACAGCGCGTTTCATGACTTCGGCGACATCTTGATCGGATGCCCAGACGGCCTGAACTTTTGGATACTGTAGAGCTCAGCGATACTGGCATACAGAGTTTCACTACAGAAGATACCTGACTATGGCGTTCCATAAATTCCAAGAGTTGTGAGACTGGGTCGAATGCTATCTGCGATTCATGGTGTCATCAGCAGCTGTGGGTGGAACAATGCACAGAGTATCGCGTAACCTCACATCGTCAAATGACGACTGACCGACATCCTCGGAGGGTTCTGTGTCCATGGTGTAAATAGAGCTTGGTCCCGCGCCATCCCGCTCTCGCGGGAACTGGTGAGGGCCCGCTGCAGCACGGATGACTTTGCGCCCGAGGAAGGTGCGTTTCATCTTGAAGTAGTTGACGAAAATGCACTGATCGGACCTGTCCGGCAAGCTACCTGCACCCTGGGTGCCCTGATTGGTCTCGCCTATTGAACCTCTCCCCTGGGGACCCGAACAATGAAAAAGGGTAGGTAGCTGGCAGTTGGAAAGGGAGACGGAGAACGTGCCCGACGCGCCCACGTTCACCGGCGTGCCGAACACCCCTGTTGCAATGAACAGCTCTCCATTGGTAGTTTTGCTGCTGAACGCCGCCTCGGCCCATATTGTGGTCTTCGTGTGCCCATAAACGAAGATGATATCGGACTCCTGCAAATCGATGCCGAGTGTTCCGGTGGCGAAAGCGTGCCAATCAGGCAGGAACGTGCGCATATAGTTCAGGATGTTTAGAGTGCAGTGCAGGCGCGACCCATGGCCGGGCTTATTCAGCATGAGAATGGCCCCGCTTTGTTCTGTGCATCTGTAGCGTAAACCTGCCTGCGCGCCGCCCTGGACGACGGAGTTGTCGGCAAGTCTACTTGCGAATATTAGACCTCTAGATCGTCGACTAGTCATTGAGACTCACCCCACAGAACCCTGCCCTTCGAGAGTGACGGAGTGTATGCCTTCACTTTGTAGCAATGGTTGAGTGATCTCGTCGGGGGTTTCCCTTATTGAGCCCGAAGGTACTTCCAATGGCTGGAAATCGACAGGGGTACCCCGCGTGTTGATCGGGTCGTCTGTCGGATATATGCAGTTGAACAGAAAGCAAAAGCGACCGTCCGACAAGTACCCGATGTCGCCAATTCGGACCTCGCCAAATTCACGAGACGGCTCTGGAATCCACAGAGGGTGTCCGTATCCGAGCGGGAAGAGCTTTTCCGCGTAGATATCCCATGGCGCAACCATAGCGAAGGTTGAGGACGTCGAGAGGGGGAGGTGGGGGTATGAGTAGACAAATATTGGCGGAGGCTGTAATATATATCAGCTCTCGACTGTCGATAGAAGCAGAGCCCCAAGCACTCACCGTGACAGAACCGTATACACGGAAGTTGGAGTCGGACCTCGAGGTGCGATAATCTCAACTACCGCATATCGCTACGCGCCCATTTTCTCACCAGCGCCCAATAGATACGCCGAAGACTTCGACCAGATCCGTGTCGAGCGTTCCCTGGTAGTAGGTTCTGTCCTGTGTGTGGTTGAGCGGTGTTTAGAGCCATATGGTCAGCCCCGGTAGACATAGGAGCCGTGTACCCATTTCCGAGGTCCCGGTGTGATGATAAATGTCGCAACTTTCAAGTCCAGAGAACAGGTGTGAGAACTTAACATTGTATTGGACAGCCTGAGAGCAAACATAATAGGGGCATGAAATTTGACAGTAGTTCATAGAGCACCCAATGAGGATGGGTCACCGTATCTGCCGAAGTTAAGAAAACGCCATGCAGAGTCTAACAAAACATGCACATACCTCACAACTCCGGGCTGAGCGACCTCCTACCCCCGGCCCGAATGTCCTGCAAATGCTGCAGCACGCCCTGCCAGAGCTCCATCGTTTGCGCCTCGACGACCGCCGCCCGTACCAAATTACGCCCCACGTCAAGGTGCGGGAAACAGCGATCCAGCACTGCCGCCAGCGCGCGCCACGTCTTGTCCGGCCGGTACGACCCCGTCTCCGCGTTGAGTCCAAGGAAGAGCCCGCGCAGCGAGTGCGGTGGAATGGCTGCGTCCCGCCACGTGTCGCGCGAAGTGCAGTCGAACCGCGCACAGAGCACGAGTGTTTCGAGCCGCGGGCATGCCGCCACGAAGTCGAGCACGGTCACGAGGGGCGGGAGCGCGTCGGGGCTGCGGGCGGGCGCATGCGCGAGGTGGAGGGTAACGATGTTGGGCCACGCGACGGCAAACGCAAGGATGTCCGCGCGCGTCAGCGCGAACGCGTAGTTGTCCTCGAGCGTGACGGAGAGCGTTTCCAGCGCAGCATGCTCCAGCAAAGGGTCGAGGACCGTCGCGAGCCGCGGCGGGGGGCGGTCGCCGTGCTTGGCGGCGGAGCGCGTCGTGAGGACGAAGCTGCGGAGCTTCGGCGCGTGTTTGTGCAGGGTGTCCATGATCTGTGTGAGAGCCTCAGTCGCGTCGCTCGCGTGCGGCCACACCTCGAGTCGCACGCGCTCGAGGACGGGGAACTCCGTCATTCGGAGGGCGCAGAGGATGGGCTCGGACAGCGTCAGCGCGACGAAGGCCTTGATGGAGGAGCATCGTCGGAGTTGCAGGTCGCGCAGGCTCGCGTCGGCGTGGTGCGTCCAGTAGAGCTTCACGTATAGCAATTCCAGGTGCTCGAGGACCTCGATGGCCTCGTGGAACGAGGGAGTCATCCACCCCGTGATGACAAGTGCACGGAGATGCTTGAACAGGGGCAGTATAGGTAGCAGATCCTTCGGGGGTGCTTTGAAGGTGACGTTCAACACCTCCGTGGCAGGTGCTCGCCTCGCAGCGGCCCGTAAGATATCTGCGGTGCTCAACGGCGATCCCTCCCAGTGGACACCGCTGGAGTCCAAGTTAATGGTGAGATCCCGGACAGAGGTGACGAGCAATCGGAGTGCGCGGTTGATCGACCGAGGATCTAACCGAAAGCGAGCGCTCTGCAGCTTGGGGAGTAGAGGAGGGCCGCCTCTGTCCGACCATTCTTCGAGAGCGTTGTAGTCGATTACAGCGCGGACTCCAACGATGCACGAGGCGTACCAGTGGTACCGTCTCCACTTGCGTGCCGTGAGAGATGAGGTGTCGATGTGCGCGGGGAACGTCTGCGAAAGGCAAGGAGCTGAGAGCACTTTCATAAATGATCAAGGTGCAGGACGTACATGGTAGGGGGTCCCCGACTCCAGATCCGCGTATGAGAACTGCATCGAGTTCAACAGGTGTTGTACTGGCCTGAGATTGGGAAGGGTCCGCCAGAGGACCTTGAGGGCATGGGGGCAGAACGTGCGGGATACCAGAGAACAGCGCACAAGAGCCTGCTGGTTGTCGGCACGGGGGAGGGCGTCCGCCGCAAGATGAGAGAAATCCTTCCCATAGTCTATGTGAAGGCCGTCGGGCGAGGCGAGTAACACCTGGCGTTCCCAAATATAGGGCGAGAGATGGCGAAAGACCGAGGTGAGGACCTCGTCGATTTGCAACGCACGATGCGCAGATGTGGACAATGGTGATTCCATAGCTGCAGAGTCATCCAAGAACGGAAAGAACATAGACAGAGTATAGCCTGAGACGATTGCAGCTGCAGTGATCAGGATGAGCAGAGTGCGGAAAGTCGAAAATCAGATTTGCGTTGGACCGTCGGCCGAGTACGCTGAAGCCACGCGCGTCCTCAGTTATTACGTTAGCAAAATTACCAAGTGAGATCCTTGATACAAGGTGACCGAACGACACATCTTGCGGCGGGCTTGAGCTCATGGTGGCAGGAACAGAGACCATGTAGATGGACGATCTACTAGCAGTGCTGTATAGAAGATGAGTAGCCTCGTTTAGACCGGTCTGACGCGGTCTAGACTCCGAAAACGCAGTTCACAAACGCTCTTGGTTCATCTCTCAGTTCGGTGCTGATCCCATCATCGAACCAACGCCAGCGACAGAGTCTGGACCGGCCCTTCTTCTCGCGCTTCCCGTCGACGCCTGCATCAATTCTGCGCAATATTCGTCCCATACCCTATGTCATCACTTCCACGTACCATGCGCTTGAGCCAATTCACCCATCCCACCAAGCATGGTATGGCATGGAACAGGACGTCATACACGGTTCGTTCAGATGTGGAGAGTTCCTCGCAATCAGCAAACCTGATACTTCTTCAGGGTCAGTTCCTTGCAATTGGCTGATTATGCATTATTCCCCGAAGGTCTTGTAGACATGAACGCTGATTCCGCTTTTTCACCCAGGCCGGGGCCTACATGAGGACAAAGCAAAGTGTTCGTGTACATCAGGATACGTAGTCAAATCTAGTCCGTGTATCAGCACCGGCGGTGTATGATCCTCCGACTCCCTGGACTGCAGCGTGCTGGGCGATAATACTTACTGCATCCGGATGCCAGACACCGCTCGTTGTGTCACCTTGTACTCCCCGTCAACCTGCAAATCCTGTTGTATCATGCAATCCCCAGCCCCACAGTGTCATCGCATCATTGCAACCACACCGGCGAAACGAGGACGGCATCGCCACTGGTAAGTCCCAGCCCGGTCACACGCTGCGACACTCATAATGCCATACAGGTCTACCACTGCCGCGGCGTCTACCGCGCCCACAATTCTTGTACTACACTCCCCTCGGGGTATCAAAGGCCCGTGGGATGACGGGCGCGATCCACTTCCGGACGGGGTATAGTGCCAAACGGCTCCTTTATGCAGCGTTTTGACGTGCGCAGTGCAGCCGCTGCGCCGCACCTTCGCTTGTCCGAAGTCAACCTTCTCCGCCGTATGCGGCAGCTGTCAAAAGGCGATCTGTGTCACGAAGCTGCAAGTATAACACGCATCCTTCTCTTGTTCATCCAACCGAAACTGGAGCTGCCTCGAACATGGGTGATCCCAACATCGATTGGAGGTGAGTAGCACTTATCTCACCGCCTCCGCACTCACGGTCTGACGCATCGTTGACAGCGCATCTGGCCTCGAGCTCGTGGAGCCTAAGTACTCCTTGTTATCGAGTGCATGTACGTCGGGTTCAACAACTCTCGTCTCCGGTAGCTGATACACACGCATCAAATCCCTAGGTCTACTGTACTACGACTACTTCCTCACGTTTCCCAGCGAGGTCCAGCTGATCTGGCGGTGTCGATGGAGTACGGCGACAGGGTTCTTCCTGGCGATACGCTACGGGGCGCTACTCGTCATCACAGTAGGTGTGGCCGAGGTCTTCTACCTGGGCCCTACAACGATGACGGCAAGAAGGTATGTGGGTGTATCAGTCACGCACGAATGCGGACGCGAGATTTTGACCCCGCGTATGATGGTAGCTGTCGAGCGCTCATAGACGTCATTCTCATCATGAACGGGATACACTTCGCGATAATCTCCGGTGCGTCTGTTGTTGTTTTTGCGTCGATTGCGCGGCTTCACGCTAGAGTGTATACTGAGTGCTCGGGTCGCAGCATTCGTCGCCCTCCGCATATCCGCAATATGGTCGCACAACATGTACCTCGGCATTTTCTTGTTCCTGCTCGGGCTCTTGAATCCCTCTGTCCTTACGCCGGTATGGTTTTCCGTAACTGCGGATAGAAGTTAAATGGGTTTGCTCACGAGACATGCTAAACCTTAGATGCTCGCGTTTGGCTTCGAAGCCTTGCCCGGACCTCCAGCTCTTATCTCATGTATAAGTTATCTCCCTCAAGATACCGATCCTTTAGGGTCTCTCATGTGTGTTATACACGTTGGCGCAGAGCGCACGATACTGACTATTTAAATTTATCTTGTAGATTGAGATATTGTCCGTGATTCCTGATCAACACGCTGGCTCTACTCTGACTGGAGCAACAGTCCCAATCGTTTCCTCCGCCGTGAGCATCGTGTATGAGTTGCTCTGTCTTCTCTTGACGATCGCGAAGACGTTTTCTCTGCACCGCGAACAACAACAAGTAGGCATATCCACACAGCTTACAGCACTGTTGCTGCACGATGGTGAGAGCTCGAGTGTCGCCCTTTATCAGACGCATCAGTTTACAACGTCTATCGATAGGCTCACTTTACTTCGCGTGAGTCGCTGTGCTTATTCTGAGCTTCGACAGCATGACCTAAGGCTTTTCGCAGGGTTTTGACTGTGCTGGCTGTGATCACCATAGTGGCTGCATCCGTACGTCATCCCAGCACAATTTTATCGGCGACTCAGGTCTGACTATTCATCCTTTCTAAGATCCCTCCAGGCTCGGTACGGCATCATTGTCATTCGGATTTCGGAGTATGGCTTTCTGATATGTGCAATCCTTCCAGCTTCCAGCTGACATGCAGGTCAACAACAATATCGCCCGAGCGTAAGGTTTGCCCTGGCTCTATAGTGGACACATTCTGATATGTTCCATTGCTCGTCTAGATTGACACCCATCCTCACCACTCGATTCATTCTGGACCTCCGCGCGATTAATTACGAAAGAGGACAGCCACTGGGCCAATTGTCGACTGTTCGCTTCGAAAATCCCGCCGTCGTTTCTCCCACTCGCCATTCATGTGGCTTGGCTTTCGCCCACTACGCAGACTCAGAATTCTTGGAAGACGGACGATCCAGCCTTGCGTCGAACGATGCGCCAGTACTACGGCACTCAACATGACGATTCTAACAGTTAGCGATGTATCGTACAACGCTGCTAGTCATCCATTAGATATAACCCTGTATCACTACGTGCATGCATTATCGATGTATTTTACTCCGTAGTCGTGCGGATGTTTACGAACAATGAGTAGCGGACGAAGTACCGTTTGTGCCACTCTCCGACCAGATCTCAGATCTGTCAAGAGTGCGAAAGCGCCCGTTCCCCAGAAACCGACGGCGGTAGTCTTGCTCCTCCCACTACCATCGCACGACCTTGGATGACACCTTCGTACGATTGCATGACCTCTGCCTATTGACGCTCCACGACGATGAGCACCTCTTTGGACGCAATCCTTCTCCTCGTCAGCTGGACGTATGTCTCGCTCGCGCCGTACACCAAGGTCGAGGAAAGCTTCAACCTCCACGCGACCCACGATGTTCTCATGTACGGAGTCCGCCCGGAGAACCTTCACAAAGTGCGCGATATGCATGTCGCCCTTGAATGAGCACGCGCCTGACTCCCGAAGTATGACCACTTCGTCTTCCCCGGCGCCGTACCCCGCACTTTCGTTGGAAGCGTCCTCCTTGCGTGGCTCTCGCAGCTGTTCATACGAGGGGCACTGTTGCTGGGGCACGTCAAGGACAAGGTGGATATTCAGGTGCTAGGTACGTTTCCACGCTTGCTCCGAGCCTGCCCTGTCGATTCTACCATGTCACAGTTAGGCTCGCGCTGGCGAGTGTCAATGCTCTAGGGCTGTCTCTGTTGCGTCGCTCGATCTCGCGGCGTTTCGGAGGGCCCACTAGCGTGCTGTTTACCCTCTTGACCTGCTCCCAATTCCATCTTCTGTTTTGGATGGGCCGCACTCTCCCCAATATGTTCGCACTCTTGCCAGGTGAGCCTCACATCGCCAGTTGGCGCGATCATGTCCTGAAGTTTGCCAGCCAATGTGGCCCTGTACCTCTTGGTGGACAGGGTACCCAACGCGACGCGGCCTTCTCAAGAGAATCTGCATCGTGCAATCGCCATACTAACCTTCGCCTCCGTCGTTTTCCGCTCGGAGCTCGTCCTCCTTCTGGGGCCGCTCGTGCTGCAGGCCATCGTTCGGCAGTACACGTCTATAGCTAATGTCTTGAGAGTCGGCATTATTGCTGGCACTCTGTCCGTTGGTCAGTCTGTTCTATTTGCTGTCGTGTTCGCCAACCTCATTGCATCACACGCAGCCCTCACCGTGCTGGTTGATTCATACTTCTGGCAGAGATGGCCGCTGTGGCCCGAGTTGCACGGGGTGTACTTCAACGCCATCGAGGGCAAGAGCGCGGAATGGGGTGTAAGATGCACTCCTGAAAAATCAGCGTGCATATCGCTAAACTGCTGTCTGCCTTGCTCAGGTCTCGCCGTTCCACGCATACTTTAGCTCACATCTTCCGAAGTTGCTGCTGTCTGCTGCGCCTCTGTCTATGCTCGGGGCGATCCTCGACAAGCGAATCCGTGGATTACTAGTCCCATATGTCGCGTTCCTTCTGCTCATCAGCGGGCTCGGGCACAAGGAATGGCGCTTCGTCATCTACTCAGTGCCCGCCTTCAACATCGCCGCTGCGCGCGGTGCTAACTGGCTGTACGTCCCCACGGATTTGCATCGCGCCCTCGTCCGTGGACTCGGAACTGATGCGCTTGAATTCAGGATCAGTAGAAAGAAGAGCAGCCTAATCGGGCGGCTAAGTTACCTCGCAGTCGCCGCGATGCTCGGCGCGAACTGTCTCGCGACATTCCTCCTCGCGCGCTCCGCCTGCGCAAACTACCCTGGCGGCGCCTCTCTTTATGCCTTCAACCAGCTCCTTGCCTCTGAGCACAATGGTAGTTGCTTTCTTTCTCTCGCCGCATTGCCTCGCTGACACCCACCTGTGACAGTACACGTCCACGTCTCGAACCTTGCCGCGCAGTCCGGCGCGTCCCTCTTCCTTCACTCGCACGCGCCGCCATTCCTTCCGGGGCTCGCGCCCCCTTCAAAGTTCGGGCGCCCGGTTGACTGGGTGTACAACAAAACGGAGGGCCTCTCCGTCGACGCGCTCACCGCCGCGCCGCAGTTCACGCACCTCATCGCGGAGATACCTGTGCTCACGCCTGAAGCGATGGAGCACTGGAGCCCGGTCGCGGTGGTAGACGGGTTCGACGGGTGGGCATTCAACATCGAGAGTGTGAAGGCGGCGTTCAAAATGGGATTAGGCGAGGGACTGAGAACGTTAAGGGGTCTGCTGGAGATGCGGAGGAGTGAAAAGCTGGTGATCTTGAAGAGGAAGGTATGAGGTCTCCTATTTGTTCATAGGTGTCGCATACGTGCGAAGGTAAACCTAAATCATCGAATACCTCGTTCTATCCGAGATGCCACACACATTAGATAACAGAGGTCAACACGTTGTACCCTGCTGAGCACATCTGCTCGCCGGACTTTGCGGAAAGCTGCATGAATGATGCAAAAACGCTGCGTCAGAACGAGGCAAGTGATCGAAATATGATGGAGATACGTACGTATGTCTTTCAGTCCTTATATCTGCGGGTCGATATGGCCAGGGGTTAATTACATGATGGACCTCGGCTCGCCGCCACATATATGCCCAGGCTTCGAGCGGTTGACGTAGACGATAGAGACGTGGTACGTCTCCACGGCCGCATTCTCCGGAAGAGCACGACCCTCCAACGCGTGGATGGCATCAAGTGCAGCCGGCTTCAGGATTTCCTCCACCAGTAGAGACACATCGACGCTGCCAGCCTGCTCCTTCTTTGCGGAGCTGAAGATGGACAAGCTTTCCATGATCTTCTGGGCCCTGGCTCGCACGTCGTCGAGGAAGCCCAAGTCCCATTCGTGAGGAAGGGCGAGGAGTACGACGGTGCCGAGCTCCTCGCGGGACTGCTCTACGGCACCGTATTGGCGGAAGGTGGTTCGATTAGAAGGTGAGGATTCGGTGACGGAGAACGTCTCGATGGTGCCGTCCTCGGGGACGATGTGAAGGACTGCGTCCGCTCGTCCACCAGGGATGCGGACGAGTATGAGCGCTGAGGGAGCGCTCTGGCTAGAGGAGAACACGTTGAGAAAGCGGGAGAACATTGCGCATGCAAGAGTTCGAGAGAGATGGAAGGAGATGGATCTGCAAGCTTCGCCACCACCGTGGTATCAATATATGTATGGTGGTTAACGGCAAGGAACAACGCTCATTGAGCGCCCACGGTGGCACAGCCCCACGTATTGTGCCTTCAACAGGTACATACCACCATGACATACGTGGTCCCTGTACAATTCCCTCCAACACGTCGGAGACTCAGACAGACGTCACCGACGCGTTATTTATATTATCTATATTACGGAGAAAGAGGACAATGACACGTGGTACTTCCCCGCCTTCGCATGCCGGAGACGCCTGCGATGGTCATATCCTGCCAGTGCTCAGCGCTCAGGGCCAGTAGCTGCCACGCATCAAACAATCGACGCCGCAGAAAGAGGTCAAGTTGCTGGTATCTAAATACATTGCGCATTTCAGCCACGTCATTCCCCGCATCGTTAAATCCGTCCCATTCCACAAGAGCCAAGTACCTCATAACCGCCAGCATCACCACATTCATGCGGCGACGTGGCCAGCGGGGTGCCGATGCTCGAGGGTCGCGAGCACCGTGGGCTCCACAGGCGTAATCGGCTTCTTTAGATCAGGGTCGAGGTCGTCTTCGAGTACGATATCGTCCGAGACGTCGCTGTCGGGGATGCTTTCGCGGTGCTTCCGCGCCGCGCGTTGGTCCCGCCGCGACAGCCAGTACGTCGCCATCGCAAACACCACTGCAACGAGAAGGGGAATGTAAGCGCGTGCTGGGCGAGCGCGATGAGTTAGGCATGACGCACTCATGAAGAAGTTGATGCATGCGGTCGCGACGTTTCCTTTGAAGACGCTGTAGGAGGAAATGTATGATCAGAGGCTGGTACGAGGGTGGGGCGGTTGCATGGGCGACGTACCGTGGCTGCTCGACCTGCGGGAAGATAACACTGAAAAGGGGAGCTGTCAGCACGCGCGAACAGATCAGAAGGCGCCGGACGCACATTGGCAGCCATGCCTGCATCACGTATGCGAACATGTTGCAGCTCGCCACGATGAACGACCTCTCTGTAGGCACGAGAAGCAGGTGAGCGGGCGTTGAGGCAGAACATGAGGGGCGCTGGCGTACTCTCATTGTCGTGACCGTTCAGCTCATTCGCCCATGCGAGGATGAGACCTGATAGACCACCGTTGCATCCGGTCTAGCGAAGGAATGCGTCAGTGAAGCTGTCCCTAGAATAGACTCGTTCCACGCACGAAGTAGTAGAAGACCCAGCGTCTACGATCACATCAGTCTGCCGTTCGGGAATGGGACTAGGGTAGCGGTACGTACCGTGCTATATGTGTATACAGAGGCGTCGCAGCGAGAACAATGCAGGTGATCATGCTCCATGTCTATCGGGACGAGATCAACATTGGAGGGCATACGTCAGCGCCGTAGCCTGTACTTACTCCAGCGAGGAGCATGGGCGGCCACCTGGCCCCGACGATGTCCGACCACCAAGCGTAGATCAGCGCTGGAATACACACTCTTGTTAAATCTTTGCGTGAGCTCTGAGTACTGAGATACGCACTGGTGATGACCTGGGTCGCCTGGATTCCAAGCGGATAGGTGTTGATCTGCCCTACAGTGTATACTTGATGCCCGGCCCGCGTGTTGAAGCTCTTCAGCCTAGCGATCAGTCAGAATTAGCTGGTGCAGCAAGTGCGTAAGCGGAGGTATAGCGCACCAGAAGATCATAGAGTTCTGGGCACCGCCGCCGTTGTTAAACTACAACGAACGTCAATCTCAAAGACCGGTTAGTCGACCAGGGGAACGTGCATACCAGGATGTAAACTGTGGACAGCGGAGTCAGCGAATGAGAGCACAACGTAGATGCGATACGACTTACGCGGCACAAGAGTCCAGATATGCCAAGTCGTGAAGAACCCGAGGATCTGACGAATCGACATAAGGATGTGATCCTTCCGCCACAAAAGTGATCCTTACCTTTTTCCGCGTGAACGGCGCCGGGGGCTTCCTGCCGATGTCGGCCATGCGCTTCTTGCCGATATCAATTTGTTCTTGGGTATAGCACATTGACGGACGGGTGTTCGAAGGAAGGTCTTCAAAGAGAATGAGATACCGCATTCCTCCCAAGTCGTGAGTATGGCAAGGACGTACCAGGCATGATCAAGAATCCGAGCAAAGCGATGGGTATGGTGATGATCCCGTCGATGATGAAAAGCCCTGTGGGGTGGAGTTTGGTATGGCGCTGTACGGAAAGTGACACAGCGCAACGTACATTTCCAACCCGCGAGACCGCGAACGCCATTAAGGCCGTTGTATGCGCCCTGGAACTATCGTCAGTGAACGTAACGATTTGTTGTCGTTTGACGCACTGTCTGCAGGAAGCCGCTGAACATAGGTCCTAGCGCGCTTGCAGTCTATGAAGCACATATCAAGTAAGCGTGCAGTAGCTAGCAGGAATAAGCGGAGCTTTACGTGAAATATACAAGCGCGTTTCCCTAGTTCCTCGGGCTTATACCAACTCCCGATGACGTACTGGATGGCAGGATAGAAAGTTGACTCCGCAAGACCTGCAGAGTGATATCGTTCAATTCTGTGAGCATCAGTGGATTCCGCGTACAATACGCACCCACGAAGAACCGCACGACGATGAGCGTCTCGAAGTTCTTTGCGCTTGCCAATACCATCGTCAGCACGCTCCAAATCACCTCCATGGCGGGTATCTATCGTGGAGATCGGATCTCGGTCAGAACGGAGCGACATAAGAAGGCGATGGGTGCATACCCATATTGACGGCCGTATCCTCGTGATGAGCATGCTGCGCAGTGATGTCAATGCAATGCGTTCGACAGGGAGCATTGGTCGACCTACTTTGACGGGATCTGTCCCAAAACATAGCCGCATGTCCAAGCCGTCGTGATGTAGTTGAGCTGGTCCCCATGCCTACACCCTGATTAGCCTGCGTGCTTCCACTAGTAGTGGCGTGTCTTACAGTCCGAGACTGCAACGGAATATTAGCATAGGTCGAGAGGATAGATTTCGCGCGACTCACTCTTCTTGCATGCCCGAGACATAGGCGTTCTAGAAGTGTACACGTCAGATGGCAATACAGGCTACATATCAACGATGCTTACCGTTATGTTCTGCTGGTCCAGGTACGTGAAGGCGGAACGATAAGTCAAGGCTGCCCCGCGGGAAGAGGAAGTGTACTCATTTGCTGAAGTACGATAGCGCGGCGTACGTGAGAAGGCACGCATCCAGCTTGAAGAGGAAGCGGCGCTCAGCCACGGGCTTGTCCCAGGTGTCCCTGTACCCAGCCGCTCGGTTAGACGAAGCCCAAGAGTTAGAGAACTCGGACTCACCAGACGTAGCTTGTCCAGGAACGCGGCTTCTCAGGCGTAGAAGACTGGTCGATCTTAGAACTTGAAGGCATGCTGGCAGTCCCCAGAGGGTCGACAGTGGGAACACGCTTGTACTCGGGCCCAGGAGACAGCCCAAGGAACGAAAGCATCGCGGACCTATGTATACATAAAGGCCGCTCGTCGTCGGTCGAAGGCTTGGAGCAAGGCACCGGCTGAGCGTGTATCCTCGCGCTGCGAGCGATAGAGCGGCCTTGCAATTACACCATGACGGCAGTGAGGCATCTCAGGATGGTGCACTATGGCCAACCCGGCTACTTAAGGTTGTAGCACGCAAGATCGCACAATTTAGAAGCGCCTGAACGAGATTCCCTCCTACCGCTCCTACCGCTGCGCTTTGCGAGTTGATGATACCTCCATCAGGAAGGAGCAACATTGCATTGATGGAGGTGTCGGTGAACCTCGGCGTGTATGAGTTCGGAGCTGCTTGGCAGGTTCGTGGTAGAGGTCAAGTTACGAAGCGCCCATGTTCCTTGTGGTGGCGCTTGCCAAATGCGGAGGCGTTTAGTTGAGCCATCTGAGTTCGTGACCACCACCATCCCCGGCAGCTTCGACTCACCCACAACGTAACTGGTAGCGGACAAACTCCTGTTCCGTCATTCGCTCTGACTATTCCCTGACTAGCTACAGGGTACCGCCTCTTGAATACCGAGTGCAAGCCGAGCTCATCTCAGTGAGACACCCTCGGGCCCCGACGCAGCAGCCTGCCATCGAGCGTGATACATAGCACCCTTCCTTTTCGCTGATGGAAAGGCTAACGATGGCAAATAGATGTCGTTCTCCTCCTTCACCCATCAGCCATGAATCTGTCAGCTTTTGTGCCTCGCCGACAGTCGCACAGTACCAGTGGCAAGCACCGTTCATCCCCGTGAACACTGAACACACCGGGCCTCCACTTGTTCCTCCGCCACAGACAGCGAAATAGATGACTTACGTGGAGTACAACGACAAGCTTATCTCTAGATAAGCATTCAACCGGGCATGGGACTTGGTCACAGGCCATATTCGTCCTACTTCGCCAGGGTCCCACCATCGACCTGGACGATGATGCAACCTGTTCCCATCCGGCGTGAGAGCACGCCTGAGCAGGGTGTTTCCCGATGACGGCTGAAACGGTTGAAAAGAGGTGCTCGAGACTCGAGCAACTGCAATCCCACCGCGCTCACCATCTCCACGCCCACTCGTTGATTTTCATCGTTTCATCATGCCCGTCCCAGTCCCTGAGCTTGGTTCTTTCAATTACGTCGCCGAAACTAAGGTTCGCACACTCCGCATGTTATCTCTCTTCGGTTCCGGTGTTGATGACCGTTGGACCTACAGGAGGATCTCGATTGGGCCGACCTGGTAACGCTCGACCTTAGCTCGTACGGAACGCCCGAGGGCAACAAGAAGCTCGCCAACGAGCTCATCGAGGCCGTCCGCCACCATGGATTTTTCTACGTGAAGAACTTCAACATCCCCCAGGAGCGCGTCAACCGTCAGTTCTCGCTCGGGAAGCAGTTCTACGAGCTGCCCCTGGAGGAGAAGCTGAAGTATGTTCCAGAGGGACTTGGTGAGTATCTCGTTATACCATACGCATCCGGATTATGTGCTGACTTCCTCTTCAGACAATGGTGCCTTCAACGGCTATGTTCCCGCTGGTCGCTCCATGTGAGGCTACCCCTCACCTTACGCTGAATGCCCGTTCTAACTTGTACATAGTCTCGACGCTGCGTCTGGCCTGAAGGACCGCATCGAAATCTACAACATCCCCAGTCAGTTCATTCCATCTCTGCGCGTGGGAGTTCACGCTTGCTGACGTTCGAGCAGAGTTCAACGGCGGCTTCAAGCACGAGCACCCTGAGATCCTCCAGGCGCATCTCCCTGAGATCGAGGAATTCGCCCGCGTACGTACCTTCCATTCGCGCCGTATGATTTTCATGCCTTGATGACCGCGGTTACAGTCACTGCACACCGAGGTCCTCGACCCCCTGCACGTCCTGCTCGCCATCGCGCTGGAGCTCCCTGAAGACTACTTCACGAACATCCACAAATACGATGTTAAGAGCGAGGTTCGTCCTCCACTATCGCCCTAGTCCATTAGTCCATCCGTGGATCCCGTGCTAATATTCCATCTTCGACCGGCAGGACCACCTCCGGTACATGAAGTACTCCAAGTACACCCCGGAGGAGAACAAGAAGATCGGCAGCCAGTGGGTGCAGGGCCACACCGACCTCGGCTCCTGGACGCTGCTCTTCCGCCAGCCCGTCGCCGCGCTCCAGATCAAGGGCCACGCGACCGGCGAGTGGAAGTGGGTCAAGCCGCAGGACGGCACGCTCACCGTGAACGCGTGCGACGCGCTCAACTTCCTCACGGGCGGATACGTCCGGAGCACCATCCACCGCGTCGTCTCGCCGCCGAAGGACCAGGAGCACGTCGACCGTCTCGGCTTGCTGTACTTCTCGAGGTACGTCTGCGTCTCGCATTGAGATATGCCTGCGTCCTGACTGTCTCATCTTCAGGCCCCACAACGACGTCCAGCTCACGACGATCAAGTCGCCAGTGCTCCTGCGGGAGGGCTTCACCCAAAACGACTTCGAGAGGAGCGGCAACCCTGTCCCGACCATGGAGGGTACGTTTTCCCTCACCCTTCCGCGCATTGTCAGCGGCGATAACTGACTTGATTGCTTGCAGAGTGGACGTTTGCGAAGCAGAAGTGGCAGCGCACGAAGAACATTGTTCGCGGCGACCCCAAGTACGAGACCGCACAGATCCTCCCGGGCTACCACGAGAAGATCCACGCGTGAGCGGGTGGGATGGATCGGATGGACGCGTCGAAAAGAAGCTGTATCTGTACTGCAATGTATGATACCCCAAATGATTCGTGTATCACTGTACAATCTTGCACCCGGTATTGCTGCCATCTGATATCGCACTCCGAAGTGTTCATTGGTCTTTGCACTGGGCTTCGCGCG
Source organism: Trametes pubescens (assembly GCA_001895945.1). Taxonomy (NCBI): domain Eukaryota; kingdom Fungi; phylum Basidiomycota; class Agaricomycetes; order Polyporales; family Polyporaceae; genus Trametes; species Trametes pubescens. The sequence continues at coordinate 15,669 of MNAD01000215.1, read as the reverse complement.
AATGCTTCTGAGCAGTCGCCGAGTCGAGCAGTTTCATGTTGGGTTTTGTTGGTACATGGGTGTTGGTACATGGGTATCAATCAAACTACCAATTACCCGCCTGATGATAAGGATAATATTGTCGATGACGCGCGATGGTTTGGAGCCGGGACTGCCATGAACCTTCGAATTCGCGATTCGCTTAATTCGCGACTGCTACAGATTCATCGTACATCCAAGATTCAAGAATACTGTTACATGGTAGCTCTAAATTCATCCAAGCATCACGCTCTACGCACGTCCGTGGCCAAGCAACGCCCCCGCAGTCTGGTCCCTAACGCCCTTCACGAACTGGAAAGCGTCCGTTCCCCCGGTACCCAGCGGAGCTCCCCCAGCCTGCTGCGCAGCGCCCGATGCCTTGCGGGACGGGATGAGGATGTACAGCGCGACGATGCGCACGTGCTCGTCACGGAACTCCTTCAGCGCGGTGACCGCGACGTCGTACGCCTCCCGCAGGGCCAGGTCGTCCGACTGCTCCACGAGCCTCCGAAGTGGCCGTGGGTTCGACTGTAAGTGGCGCAGGAAGGCGCGATGGTGGCGCGGCATGTATGACTGCATGCGCGTCAGGAAGGGCACCTTGGGCGGGCCAGGCGCGGAGCTGAACGCCGCCGTAGTAGGGGAGGCGGGCGCGGCTGAGGACCCAGGCGTGTTCGGGGAAGAAGAAGATACCGGTGGCAGGCGCCCTGTGGCGAAGTTCGTGTGCGAGTACCTGTCCACGCCGAGGAAGATGTCGAGCGCGTGGATGAGCGAGCTTTGGCCCGCGCTGGGGCCGGACAGCTCGGTGGGCTCGGCGAGCGTCGGGTCGAGCTCGAGGCCGTCGAATACCCACTTGCGGCCGGTCGTGTCCGAGTCCGCGCCCTTGAACCACGGCCGGATCTCGTCGTAGAACACCTGCGGGTCGCACCCGTCGCGCACGCCCGCGAGCAGCTGCTGCATGTCGCGGATGACGCCGGCGAGAGCTCGGAGGTATGCCGTGATGCGGCGGATGGCGATGGCGTCGCCCGCGAAGGCCTCGTCCATGATCGCACGCATGATGGACAGCGCCTCGACGCCGCGGAGCTCGATGCGCGCGGAGGAGAGATAGAACTCCTCCTCGTCGCGCATGCCGGTGAAGAGCGTGAGACAGCGCAGGTTGTGCAGCTGCTGCTTCGGGACGAACGGGACGTTCGGATCCGGCGATGTCCTGAACGCCCAGTTATAGAGCACATCGTCTGAATACGTGAGAACGGGTGGGAGCTGCAGTTGCGCACAGACTTGGAGGTGTGGGACGGTGATGGGCGGGGGTATATGGATGTTGCGCACGGTCATCGGCGTGGTGTGCACGTAGAAGTGCATGATCCATGCCAGGACATGGTGGGCCCGACGGAGGAGCACCTCGGAGGATTTCAGGTCGGCAGTGGGCAATATCGGGAACTGTGGCGAAGCATGAGCGGCTCCGCGGCCCGTCGAGGGCAGCCAGAGAAGCGTACCTCGCGAACCCGGTTGCGCCATCGCTCAGAGGTCGCCTGGCCCTCGTCCGACAAGTCCGGGCTGTCTGCGTGCTCAAGCCTGTCCTGGATGGCGTCCTCTAGCACCACCTCCCATGGCTCCCATGCGCTCGGAAGACGAACGAGAGGGGGTTCTGGGGGCATGAAACCGGTACGGGTATCGACGTCGAAATCATGCGCTGCGAGCGTAGAGGTGTCTGGTGCGCCGGCGAGCGTCGGCACAAACACGTCTGGCCGCGGAAGGTTGAGGAAATGGGTCGGTGGTAGGTGTTCCATTATAATGGCGGATGGCGGATGAAGGCCTCTACCAGTCGTGGGCGGATCTAAGAGTCAGGAGGCCTGCACGAGCAATGATGAGTTGTGGTCCGATGCAGAGAAGTGTCCGCGCGGGACGCGGCTGGCGGCTTGGCTTATAGACATTTTGACCAGGGCCGACGCCGGAGATGGTCGCGATGTGGGTATGCGTTGACGCGGAAAAGTTCTGACCGTTTCCATCGAGGTCTGGGCCGTGCCCACTGGCTGACATAACTTGGCGCGGTCGGATTTCCGCTTAATCGGGAACATCCCGACCCCGCACTCCCCTGATCGACATCCCGCTGCCGGCCCCGCCCTCGGCTAAGCGCCGATTCGGTCTAATCATGGGACGCCTTGTATAGCGTTGACTTGTATCTTCGAAATAATGCTGGGCACTGGTGCTGGCGCGCAGAACGATGCTGGAAAACGAAGTATTGAGTGAACCTGGAAGAGGAGGCACCTGATGGCTTACCGAGATTGTAATGCGCCATTATGGCGCCAAGAGAGCGCCGCATATTACGGATCTTGGACACAGCCGCTAACGCCTCGAACACTGCGTCATGAGAACGCTTAATTCGTATGAGAGAGGTTCTGTATTCGTGTGAGAGAGACGGTAGGCGGGAGCGCTCCGATTCAGAGAGCTGATTGCAAGCCGGCTTGAACCTCGGCCCAAACCTGCGTAAGAACACCCGTTCAGTTCTTACACCCTCGGGCCACGGCCCCCTTCCGATGTCTCGAAGGGCAACAAGTATATGAAGGACTCGCACCTTGACGGCCCTCGCTCATGAGACATCGGAGTAGACTGTGCAGCAAGGACGTCTCGCGACACACGTTCGGACACGAGGTCAGACGGCACGGCGAATTTGCTAACGCGTCTGAAAGCTCCGTGAGCGAGCGCGGACCAAATAACCCATCTGAGTGATCAAAATACCATTCGAGTGCTGCCGCTCTCATGTCTACAGTGGTCAGTCCACAGCATCAGACGAGCGAACGGCAGCCGGAGCTTCAAGCTGCGGCCAGAGTGCGCGTCAAGCGCAGGTGAACCAGGCTCTACTTCACCTATTACGCTATATGCGCGCCGCACAGCTGTCGCGCCCCCACATATCGAGGCGCACGATGAGCCGTGAGACACGAGCTGACCCTATCCCGGTGGTGTCGCACCGCCGACGTCGATATGACTGGGCGAGCCTACCAGAAGCTTGCGCCTTCCCTCCATGTGTCTGTACAAGCCTTCCGAGGTTCCGCATCGCGCCTTATCCGAACTCTGATCCTATGCAGGGTGCATGGCCCTGCATTTGCCACTCGGGCGAGGCTTCTGCCATCGCCGAGGACCATGAGCTTCTGTGGGTTTATGGCGTTCCAGAGATGTATGTAATTTGAATGTATGCAGTGCATAACTGATGCAAACGTACCTCATAGGAGTTCAGTATGCAAACTTGACGCATCGCCCGCTGATGTGCAAGGTTCGAGGGCTGAGGTCGACGCATGATGGGTGGATGGCAGGTGTTGGGGAACAGGCACAGCACGTCGTGGTTCGGATTCAGAAGAGCCGGCGGCGCAGTGTTACGTGTGGTAGGTTCAACGTTGAACAGTTCTTCTTGGAAGATCAGCGTACGGGCGATGCGCGTCTTGTTGCCGCAGAGCGAGTTCTCCAAGATTCTGTCAGCGTGTTACCGCAGTCTCGTGCAGATTACAGCATCCGTATCCCTCCCTTGGTGCAGAACGGATCTGCTCGGGATGCCCACTGACTGCGTTTGGCTCTGCGGCAGGCTACTTGCAGAGGTGCGATAGCCAATTCTGTGGAATGTGGACCAACGGATCGGAGATACGGAGTCTTGGAGGAATCTCCCTCACTCGAGCTAGGGTCACTCGAGCCTCGTGCATCATGGTGAGCCTGAGGTGTACTCGGATCTGGGCCTGAGTACCAGTGCGCGAAGATTGAGCGGCGCGGAGAACCTTGAGAAACCAGTACCGCACTGTTGATAGATGCCGACTCGAGACATCATGAGCAGGCTTCTTGGAGGGCGGTGGCACGGGGAGACTTCGAGAAGTACGAGTGGTTGCCAGAGCGAAGACAAGACAAAAAGTGGTGCGGGCCGAGCTTTTGTTATGCGAGACGTCGGCGTATGCACGCTGTCGATGGATCTTTTGTGTAGAGAGACGGCTCGGTGGGATATTACTTTCGAGAACGCGGACGAGACAATAAACGGCGGAGTGAGTCGGCGCGAGGCTCGACGCGTGAGTTCAGAAACAAAAGGACAAGACGCGCATCGTGTCCAGATCTGGCAGGCAGCAGCCTCAGACGCCCGAGATCACAATTGGCCACAAGCGCCGCCTCTTTGCTCAGGACCGCGTACCACCTTCCGCACCTCCGAAAATTCACTCCAGCCATGCAGCTCGCTATAAAAATGCGGCCGCCATGGAAGAGTCAGCACGACTCACTCCCGATTCGTTTCACCCATCCAAATTCGCCACTCCCTCTTCACCGAAATGGCTGCCGTCTACGCCCAACCCGCTGCCGCCAACTACTTCACTGCTCCGGCCCATGCGCCCCCTAAGCAGCGCGGATATCGCATCTGCGACCAGTGCGGGACCGTCGAGCAACCACACATCGGTCGCTTCAGACTTTGCGGTGGCTGCGTGAGTCCCCTGCAGTGCCTCCAGCCCGATCGCATTGACTGACTCGCTCGATCGCCGTCTCTAGATGATCACCCAATACTGCGTGAGTAGTCTCGTCGGATGCCCTGCTCGGGTGCGGAAACTTACTCGTCTTTACAGTCTCAGGATTGCCAGAAAGCCCACTGGCCATCTCACAAACCCATCTGCCAACACACCGTCTCGCAGATCTCCTCTGCGAAACAGCAGCCTGGCCCCGGCGCGATGGACGACGGCCTCGTCAAGGGCCTCCGGAAGTTTGTGTCCGCACACTCCTCCCTTCTCAGCTGGGCCGGCTTCCAGGCGCTCCAGCTCAAGCGTGTGCCCTCTAACATCCGCCAAAACGCCCTCCTGATCGAACTCGACTACCGCCACTCTTCATCAGACTCCTTGCGTCGGTGAGTATTTGGAAACCTTGTACACCTGTCTACGGGCGGCGCACTGATGCCAATCTCTTCCTAGATTCTCGATCAAGGGTGCACATGTTGTCCCTAGGACGTACGTGACCGATAGCGACCCCCTCGTCGGCCAGGACATCATGCGCCGAGAGGAGCGGTGCCGCAAGAGCGGCGGCATCGGCTGCGTCGTCGTCATCATCCAGTGCGGCGAGATCAGCCAGGTCATGCCTGTCGAGGTTGACTCGCCATCACGCATCTCGTGGGACATGCGCGAGGACTGGCCGCAGGTCCTCCAACACTACGTCGAGTCCGGCCGGACAGACTTCAAGCCCATATCCACGACGGCGAGGGGGTGAGTTGACATGCGCTCATCATGCATACCCCCAAATACTGACGACGTCATGATCTACAGTGTCGTGTACGGGTGAGCTGCTCATGCGGCCCTCCGGACTTTCCCCCAGACGTCGATCGTCTTCCGCGCGGCTGATGCACTGGGTGCCTTCGCGCTTCCCCGGACTTCCCCCCTTTTCTCTCTGCCGCTCTGTTCGTCGCGCACTCCATTTCCCGGTCGCTTTCGCCTCTTCGTAATCCGGTACTTTCGCGCTGTGCATACTTCTCCCCGCTCACTTCGTTTCGCTCCATCCATATGATCTAAGTTATACCCCGCATCTTCGACTTGTATTATAGATGTATCACCACCCGCTACGACGTCTTGAATAATGAACACGATAGATATCCTACCAGCCCACTCCTCTTTTGATCAGCAGCATACATATGTGGTACGTATGGGCCCTCAAGCTCAAGTTCAGCAACGCGAATTCGACGGTCTCTCGGTCTCTGCTTTCGACTCGGCTAACTCAGCGGGTGGGCGGTGCCGAAGTGCGGGCCGATCATCACAGGCGCTTACGCATCACTGCTGCAGTTCTCGCGCTCGCCACAGCTCGCCCTCTATCCACCACCACCTCCTCCCCTTTGTCGTCTAGTCTCCTTGTTCTTCCTCGAACCGCGCATAGTACAAGCAAAATTCATCGAGCTCCTCCTCTACTCGACTGCCCACAATGGAAGCTGCAGCCACGGACGAGGACAGCAAGCAGTTCGACGCCGTGAACGGCGGGCACGACGACGACAACCAGCCCGACCCGGACGAGCCGCTCTTGATGGACGCCGGACTCGGGAAAGTCTGGCTGGTGAAGGTGCGCCCACCCTGACCGCCGCCTCGTCGAACCCGCCCACAACTGCTGCCCCCGCGTGAAGATACCCAGACATCTCATGGAGCGCTGGTCCGCGATCGACGAGGAGGGCGTGCACCTCGCGAGCATCCGCATCTACCACCAGGCGGAGTCGTCGCTCGGGCGCCGCCCGCGCATCGTGCTCACGCTCCCGCCCGACCCGAAGCACCCCGAAGAGCCGGACGAGTACGAGATGGACATGGTGAACCACGACGTCGAGAACCAGATCGTGATCGCGGAGCGCGAGAAGGAGCCCGGCACGGCGAGCCGCGCGCGCACGACGATCCTGACGGGCTCGGTGAAGCATGAGTGCAATATGCGCCCGACGTTGACGGAGCGCTACCGGCGGCAGCTCAAGGAGCGGAACCGCGCGGCGAACGCGCCTAAGCGGACGACGATGCGGATTGAAGACGCACACCCGGGTGGTCGTGGCGAGATCAACATGCTCACGAGTGGTGCGAAGAACCATGCTGGCTTCAATCTCGTCGTGCGTATATGTGCAAGTATATGTGTCTTTGTCTGGCTCACACGCCATGCGATCGCAGAAAGCGAAGCCGAAGCCGCAAAAGGGCCAGTTCGAGCGCATGGCACGTATGCCGCGCGACCAGCTGCTCGACGAGCTCTTCCGTGCGTTCCAGGAGCGCGAACGCTGGTCGATCAAGATCCTGCGCGAGCGGACTCAGCAGCCCGAGGCGTACCTCAAAGAGGTGCTCAGCGAGATTGCGTTCCTCCATCGCAGTGGAGAGTTCAATGGCTCGTGGGAGCTGTTGGCGAACTACAAAGGAGAGGGAGTGAGTGATACCGCTTAGATGATTCCTGCTGTGTGTGCTGTGCTGACTTGGGCACAGATCAAGGCGGAGAACGTCCCCATCCCTGTCGGGTACGAAGTCAAGGCGGAAGACGCCAATATGGACGACGAAGACGACGACTCGGATGACGACGAGATGGAGGAAATCTCATGAATAGAGAGTATCGACGGCGGTGCTTCTATCCCTGCTACTGCCTCTCGCCCGGACGCTTATACTGAGTGCCTTCTTGCCTGTTTCATTATGTATTTCTACGTCGTCGCAAAGTACTCACACACATGTCCTCACTACCACATATACGCAATGCAATCTAGTTACCCATCTGAGCTCGCCTCCACAGGCGCCCACTACGACATCGACTCCGTCCACGAGAAGAGTCCGTATTCCCGTTCTGTACGAACACGCTCCTTGCCTTCGCACCACCACCACGATGCGCTCAACGGTCGACATCCTCATCCTCGGCGCCGGGTGGACGTCCACGTTCCTCATTCCGCTCTGCGAAGAGCGTGGCATCTCGCAGGCTGCGACTTCGCGCGCCGGGCGGGACTTCACGATCGCGTTCGAGTTCGATCCGCACTCGACGAACCCCGCGCCGTTCCAGGCACTCCCGCACGCGCATACCGTGCTGATCACGTTCCCCATCAAGGTCGCGGGCGCGTCAGCGCGGCTCGTGAGGCTCTTTCAGGAGACGCACCCTGAGGGCCCGAAGACGGCGTTCGTGCAGCTCGGGTCAACGGGCATTTGGGACGTGAGTACATGCTTTATAATTACTCGGCGAGACCGTTTAGCATAGCGCTGTAATCGCCGGTTCGCCTGCTGACGCGCGCGTACCTCATTGTCAGGGCGGTCCTACCCTGCGCGCGGAGGGACATGTGTGGACCGACCGCCATTCAAAATTCGACGAGACGAACGACCGCGCGAAGGCGGAGATGGAGCTTCTTGCGCTCGCGCCTGCGGTGCCCACGACAGTGCTCAACCTCTGCGGACTCTGGGGCGGACCAAGACAGCCGCGGAACTGGGTCTCGCGCGTCGCCCCGACAAAGGATGCCCTCAGGAATAAGGTGAGGACGGTCTCTCGCTGCAACCTCAAGTAAGTCTATGGTGCTGACGCGGGCTCGGCACGTACAGGGCAGCGTGCACATGATGCATGGGCTCGACGTCTCCCGCGCGGTGCTCGCAGTGCACGCCCACTTTGACCGCGCGGTGGGGAAGCGCTGGTTGCTCACGGACCTGCGGGTATATGACTGGTGGGACTTGGCGTCAGTGTGGGGCGAGGAGGGAAAGCAGCCGCACTGGGTCCTTGAGTTGCTGCGCGAGGAAGGGATCAGGGCCCTCCCGCGGGCGCCGGAGGTGATCGGGCGTGCGATGGACAGTACGGAGTTCTGGGATACGTTTGAGCTCGAGCCGATCAAGGGCAGACTGGGGTTGGAATGAAGTATACGGGAGTGTTACACTGTATAAAAGAGAAAGATGCTCCGGTGGTACAGTCAGCGTCAGAGTACTGGAATTATATTGTACAAGCATTGCACTGTCCGTGCTGATCGAGACAGAAACGAGTTCAAGCTACAACACAGATGTGAACGGTCAGACATGAGCAAAAAAAATGAAAAGGGCGATACTCACAATTCTTGGCGGGAACACTGTTGCTCTTGGGCTTCTTGCGAGGCATGCGCTCATACGCGTTCACGTCATCCGAATCACTTTCCAGCTCATGGACAACCCCGCTGCCTTGACCGTCCCTGGTAGCCATTCCGTGGCTGGCGCCATCCGCACGGTCGTCGAGGTCATGGTTGTGGTTGTGATCATGGTCATGATCGTGATCACGTCCGCGATGACGTCTCGGGGCACGACTGTCGTAGGAAGAGTCGGAGTCATCGTCCGACGACTCATCTGAAGAAGACTCGTCGAACTGCCGTGGCTTGTGGTAGATGCAGCAAACTGTATGGACGGCAATATATGTCAGGGCGGGTCATGTGGAGCAAGGTCGCTCGGTACGCACTCTTCGACTTCTTCTTGCCTGCACCTTCGTTATCTACGACGTCTTCGCGCCACACGACCCGCGGACGATTTCTGGGTGCACCGCGGAGGCGGAGCGTGCCGACGGCGGAGGACTCGGCCTCGCTCTGCGATTCCTCTTCCCGGGGCTGATTATCTTGCACTGTGATGGTGCGCGATCCTTCGGCGGGGCGCAGTTGTCTAGTAGTCATGATATAGGGCAGGTTCGAGTGGCGAGGAGGGGGTAGTGGTGGGAGCAAAGCAAGATGCGGAAGCTTGGGCAAGAGCCGGACCAGGAGCTGCAGCACAGGCGCCCGAGCGTATCCTGAACGTTGAACCACGACGTCACAGCACCGACCGCCCTGATGACTGCAACCACAACGTCGTCTCCCTGTCGCAGTCTATCACCCCTCCACACATTTTCCCTCGTTGTTCTTAACAACCATATTGCTCACTCAAGACCCTTGAAGACCCGCTTAGACCAATACAGTCTATGCGGTCAATTGTTTATTTGAATGGCGAGACTCGAGCATATTGTGGCTCAATAATCAGGCCAGGTAGTTATGCCCAACGGCCCTGCAACGGAAAAATACCACGGACAGCGGCTGATAGGCACTACTGGTGGTCTTTCGATTCAGGTGCGCCCCGAGACTTCAATACGGCAGAGCAACGCAAATCCGCGTACGCCACCGTACGTCCCCAGAATAACGAAAACGACTATATGCTAATCGCTATACAACGACCTTCACCGTAACGGACGCTTCTTGGACGTGTTGCTGACCCTTAAGCTTTCAGTGTATGCTGGTAGCCGCATGGTTCTGAGTGAAAGTCGTGCATTGTCAGTGAGAGTTACCTCCACAGCTTTGGTCATCACTTCGATGCTCTGTGGTCTGGGACTAGCCGCACTCATTTTCGCTTCTAGAAGGATTAGCGATCCTAACGCCTTCGAAGCGGCATCGGATCAATTTTTCTCCAGCGTATAGGCTCATGCTCGAACTGCACTCCAGTTGTCCCGCGGTGCAACCCTATCGGCATCCAGAAGACTGCGGCTACCCTCTACGTCGTGGTTCCAACGCCATGCTGTCAAGTTCGTCGGCCCGTCCTCGGTCGGTCGAGCGACTTACTGCAATTTGTATTGAACATACACCCCATGTGCCTTGTCCTCGTGTAGGTGGTGTCTCTGTAAGTCCGCCGTGCTCTTATCACACACAAAAGGGGAGCACCGCTGTGTCTGTGCACTTTTGAGGCTGACACTGCTTGTTTGGGCACGCATTCAGTTAGAACCTACACGGAGTGAGATTAATCCCGAAAGTCTCACCGCATTGAGCTTGTTCTCACTCGGGCTATCACGGACGGCACGTTCGCAGCGTGTTCGAGCTGCAACGGCGATGCGGTGCGGTGTCATGGTCAGCCCCATCTCCAACTATCCATCCTTACACTGCGGTCCGTTACACTGACTATCATCATTCACCACCAGTAATGGCGTCTGACAGCTCCTCTCACGTCTGGCGCTGACCCCACGATTATTTTATCTCGTTCTCCCCGAATGGGCGCCATCTCCAAACATATCCACTCCGGCGTCTTGCGGTCCCGACCGTGCGCCATCCGGGGACATCTCTCGGACAAATCAACCTCACTGGTTCATTGATGCGCCTGGCCCAGCTCCTGTCTCTGCTTGTCCATTCTTCGCGCTCAGCAGCTGCGTGTTCTATCTCCTGGGGACTGTTTGGGATTCTTCCGACTCTCTGAGGGTGCCTTCGAAGCCGCCTCATGCGTTCTCTCCCGTCATCTGGTCCGCCTTCTCGCAATGATCTTCCGTAAGTGCATGCGAAACATGCTCATCGTGACTCCCTCGCCATACGAGGACCGTGCTATAATCTACGCTCGAGGAGGCTGAATTCAAGCGTCAATCGTCATCTGATCGCGGCGTCGCGCATCCGTTGCGCATCCGCCACGTCGTCCCTCCGGTCGAAGCCTGGTAGTGGAGGCGCGGACGGGTACCCCGGGCCTCCCACGGAGCATCTCCCCGCGACCCCGTTCGCGTTGACGACGCGATAATCCTTATGGTTAGCGTATTGGCACAAGTGAAGCGCCACAATACGACTCCGGACTCTGCACTCACGCTGATAGCAAACATGCGGGACGACTCTCATTCAACAAAAGAAAATTTTCACGAAACAAACACACGCAGAATCCGGACGACGCGACACCCGAACAGATCTATGGGACCGCTTTTGACCTGCGGACATCTCGCGGTCAACGGCCCTTCAGGGACGGAGAAAGGACGGGATGATTGCCGGCACTCCTGCGAAGCAGCACTGGCTGTATAAAGGACTTGCAGAACGACCGCCTACGTCTCCTCTAGATGATCCTCCATCCCTCCCAGCTCTTCACGGCCTCGACTTGCAGGATGACTTCCACGGCCTTCACCAAGCGCGGCGTACTTTCCCTCGCCTGCCTCATCCTCACTCTTGGCCTGGTGGAGCGCGTCGTGTCCTTCGACCTCACTAGGAACGACAACGTACGTTGGAGCTTCTGCCCCACCCGTTTGCTTCCCATGTCTAATGTCGGTCTTGCGTGCAGCTTGCTGTGTACGTTCACTCCACACATGGAACTCATGCGACACGTCCGTCTAATGCTCCCGCCGCAGCTATTGGGGCCAGGACTCTTCCGGTAACCAGAAGGGCCTCGCCTCTTATTGCCAGGACAGCACTATAGACGTCTTCCCGATCGCCTTCCTGTATATCTTCCGTGGCACAGGCGGCGAGCCGGTCATCGACTTCGCGAACGTTCGTTACTCTCCCCTCTCCCCCTTCCCGCACGCAAGGCGTGGTTCTGAGCCCTTCCCCCTCTCTAGACCTGCAACCAATGGGACCAGGGCACCTTCGCGGGCACGGACCTCGCGAACTGCACCAGCATGGCGAAGGACATCAAGACGTGCCAGGCCGCGGGCAAGCTCGTCACGCTCTCGCTCGGCGGCGCGACCGGCCAGGTCGGCTTTTCCTCCGACTCGCAGGCGCAGAGCTTCGCGGACCAAGTGTGGAACCTCTTCCTCGGTGGCTCAAGCAGCATCCGCCCCTTCGGCGACGCGGTCCTCGACGGGTGAGTTGCATGTGCGAGTACCCTCGTCGGCGATGTTCGCCGTGCCCGGGCGTGCCTATGGCGTACCCAGGCGGATATCATATTCAGAGCGCTTTTCGGACGCTAACGAGGATTTGTGTTTGACAGCGTCGACCTTGACATCGAGAGCGGCACCCCAGCACACTACGCCGCGTTCGTAAACCGGATCCGCTCTAACGCAGGCGAAACGACTCTCAACGCCACCTCGTTCGCGCTCAACATCACCGCGCACGCGAATGCCACTCTGCATGCGAACACCACCCATGGACACGCCAACGCCACGACCACCCACGACAAGGCTAAGAACTCCACAACTGTGATAGATGTCACGAACAAGAACAAGTAAGTGCGACAGCTCGCAGCTACGGCCGTACAGGCCCGCTGATACCAACGCTGATATTCGCACTAGGTATTATTACATCACTGCGGCCCCGCAATGTCCGTACCCAGACGCGTACATCGGCGCCGCGCTGAACGACGCGCCCTTCGATGCCGTCTACGTTCAATTCTGTACGTACACCCCCCCCTGTGGCGCATGCCAGAGCTTATCGTTGCTGACCCTGCACGGCGCGCCGCATAGACAACAACTACTGCGGGCTCGACCAGCCATCGGACTACAACCTTGCGACGTGGGACACGTGGGCGAAGACGAAGTCCGCGAACAAGAACGTGAAGGTGTATATCGGCGCGCCCGGCTCGGCGGACTCCGCGGGCGAGGGCTACGTCGACGTCGGCACGCTCGCGGACTACGTCGCGGACGCGCAGGCGAAGTATTCTTCCTTCGGCGGTGTCATGCTCTGGGACGCGTCGACTGCACATGGTGCGTTCTCATTCCCCCCTTGCGCCGATCTGCGCCTGTGCGCGCTCCTGCTGACCAGGTCGATGCCACAGACAACGCGCGCTTCGATCTCGGCATCAAGAACGCGATGACGGCGTCCGCGCTGAAGCTCACGCCCGAGCAACTGCCACGCTCGAACACGACGACCGCCGCCGCGCCCGCGAAGTCCAGCCAGGCTAGCGGTCGTAAGGCCGCTTCCGGAAAACCCCGCGCGTACTCACGCTTCTTCCGGCTCTGAGTCTGGCGAGACTTCCACATCTTTTCTTTCTCATTATCGGGCGGTGCATTGACTACACCAGGGCGCCTCGGCCATGGATGGCGCGAGGCGGGTATTTATCTCGCGAGACGAGGTGGCGGAGAGTGCTTGGAGAGCACTTAGAGTGTATTGGTATAGGCTCTGGTGATTGTATCACTTACAACTGGAACGCAATGGAATCAACACACATGGATATGGCTATAGCTGTCTGCTTTGCGTGCCAGTACGGATGAACAAACCTACAGGTCTCGCGTCGGCAATTGCGAGCGTCGCATGTATCCGCGGTTCGTTGTGCACATTCAAACTACCCGGTACATCTACGAATGCATGCATATATAATTTCAGGTCTAGGTCTATCAGTCTGATATTTAAATGTTTATCCACCGCAGCGTTGGTATAAACCGACCGGGGGTGCGTATGTGTAGCTTGCGGTAGGGATGAATCACAGTGAGATAGGTACGTACGTGTACTCCTGCCAATACCGAGAACCATGGCGGCGAGCTTGATCATGTAAGTATGGCTATAGCATTATGTATATCAAATTCTACTTACCTCGAAAGCCGGTGCTGGTGAACCGACGTTAGATACTTAGAGCGCCTCGAGCACTGGCATGACGTCATTTAGACTTCCTCCACCTCCGATGTTGCCAACTCAAGTACTTGGGTGAGCACGACCACCTCGATATTACGGCGTACTTGAGAGACAAGCCTCGCAAATAGTGTGCCCCCAAAACTACCAGAGAACTGAGTGTAGACTAGGCCAGTTACCTATGTAGCTTGAAGCGGTTCGCAACTCTCCTCTCAGATATAGTATCCAAGGTATCGTATTGCTGAGAGGTGGTGATAGTTCGCGCAGTAGATGCAGAGGACACGATGTCGCGGTCGTCTACATTAGTGTGACCAATAGTGAACCGTGTACAGTAGTCGTAAATAGATAGAAACGAGGTCCGTCTAGAGGGATCATGCGGTCTACAAAAGCTCATGAGCAACCTAACGACGAGGAGAACGATCTAACACTTACCGCCTCCTTGAGGTAGGTAACGAGGTCGTTGCGGTCCTTCTCCTTCTTGAGACCCGCGAACGCCATCTTGGTGCCTGGGATGTACTACGACATCATGATGTGCATGAGCGTGGAGTAGGGCGTCATGACGTGGCGGCTGCACGCACCTTTTTAGGGTTCTCGAGGTACTCGAAGAGGGTCTGCTCGGTCCAAGTGATGCCTTTGTTCACGTTCGCAGCAGTGTACGAGTAACCGTCCGCCTGGCCAGTCTTACGACCGAACACACTGAGTCCCACCGCGCGTCAGCCGAACGGTCTGGTATTATACAACATGAACAGAACTCACCCGTGGAGGTTGGGGCCGACCTTGTGGGGCTCGCCAGCGCCGAGAGTATGGCACTGAGCGCAACGGGTCTTGAAGAGGCCCGCACCCTTGCCAGCGTCACCTGCAGCGCAGAGGGTCAGCTTGCTGTTCGTCGCGACGGAGGCGTGTCGGACGCGTCTTACCTGCTTTGAAGGACATGTCTAGAGTCTAGTGGGTCGTGAGGGGGAGATTAAGGGTGTGGTGGTACAGAGACTGCGAGGAGCGGGAGGTATGGGGAGTTGTGACGAAAGCACTTGCTCAAATTTCGATTATAAGTAGCCCGCGTGCCGGTTCCTCCCGGGCGCTGGGGGACCAATCACCGGCGACTCATTCCATCTGCGGCCAGGCGCCCCGCCGCGTTCCGATCGTGCCGTTCTGCCGGCCAGCCTCCCGGAGCGCCCGCGGCTAACAGGCGCCCTGTTGGGCGTTTGTTCGCTTGGGTCACGCCGTGGGAATGTTACGCGTGGACGTGCGCCAGTGTGGGAAAGCGGTTGGGACTCCGCCCGCCTGTTGTTTAACATCGCGCCCTCACCACCGCGCGCGTCGGCGAGCGCGTTCCCGCCCACCCGCCGCACGACCTACGCGACGCCGCCACCCCGACACGCGCTTATTCGACTTGCACATGAACGGCTCGCGCACGGCCACCATCAGACTAGAAACACCCATGATACCCACTCAGCCACAGCCGACTAAACGGAAAGCCACCGAGGATGCCAACCCGCTCGCGACCACCACAACCAAGAAGCCCAAACGAGAGGTGTGTACCGATCAGCTGTGCCAACTGTACGCGCTATAGTCTTTGTTCTAGAACTCGAAAGCGGGACCCTCTAGCAAGCGCAAGAGTGAGTGTTCGATACCCGTGCGAACGACGCGTTTATGGCACTTACGCGTTGCGCAAACAGTTAATGGCGAGGAGCAGCCTGGGGGCCTGGTCATCGTGCGCGCCCCGTCGCAGGCGAATCACACGCTCCACATTGAACCTCTGCCGGCAGAGCCACGCGCAGCCTCCCGTCAACCGTCCGTCCAGCCGCAGGCATCGCAATCAACAAAGCCCGCCGCCAAGAAGCTGCGCGCAGACGGCTCGTCGCGTGCAGTGGGGAAGGCGAAGGACCGGGACGTGTATGCTACGACGCGTGCGGACCCCGAGGTGGACGAGGACGTGCGGCAGATGCAGTCGGAGGCGGACACGC